>JBBPBO010000004.1:28896195-28994679 GCA_037974295.1 Cicer cuneatum
TTAAGAACGAAAAGGGATTAGAATAAGCCTTGGGATGCACAAAATGACGTAAATGTTAATCCAATGAAACAAACATACTTATTGGATGAACTACATTATTTAAGAACTTAAAATGATTAAACTAAGCCTTGGCATGCACAATATGACCTAAATGTTATTCTAATGACACAAATACACTTAATGGATGAACTACGTTTGTTTAGAACAAAAATGGATTAGTCTAAGCCTTGGGATGCACAAAATGACCTAAATGGTAATCCAATGACATTAATTCACTTATTGGATGAACTATGTTTGATAAGAAAGAAAATGGATTAGAATAAGCCTTGGGATGCTCAAAATGACGTAAATGTTAATCCCATGACACAAACACACTTTCTGCGGAACGAAAAGTAAATAGAATTAGTCTAGGGATGCACAAAATGACGTAAATATTACTCGAACGACAGAAATGCACATATTGGATGAACTACATTCCTTAAGAACGGAAAGGGATTAGAATAAGACTTGGAATGCACAAAATGACGTAAATTTTAATCCAATGACACAAATGCACTTTTTGGATGAAATACATTCCTTAAGAACGGAAAGTGATTAGAGTAAGTGTTGGGTTGCACAAAATGACGACAATGTTAATCCAATGACTTAAATGCACTTATAGGATGAACTACATTCCTTAAGAATGAAAAGGGATTAGAATAAACCATTGGATGATCAAATTGACCTAAATGTTAATCCAATGACACAAATGCACTTATTCGATGAACTATCTTGGTTAAGAACGAAAATGGAGTAGAATAAGCCTTGGGATGAACCAAATGACCTAAATGTTAATCTTATGACACAAATGTACTTATTGGATGAACTACATTCCGTAAGAACGAAAAGGGATTTGAATAAGCCATGGGATGCACAAAATGACGTAAATGTTAATCCAATGACACAAACATAATTATTGGATGAACTACATTATTTAAGAACTTAAAATGATTAAAATAAGCCTTGGCATGCACAAAATGACCTAAACGTTAATCTAATGACACAGATACACTTAATGGATGAACTGCGTTGGTTTAGAACAAAAATGGATTAGTCTAAGCCTTGGGATGCACAAAATGACCTAAATGGTAATCCAATGACACAAATGCACTTATTGGATGAACTACATTCCTTAAGAACCAAAATGGATTAGAATAGGCCTTGGAACGCACCAAATGACTAAAAATGTTAATCCAATGATACAAACACACTTTTTGGATGAAATACATTCCTTAAGCACAAAAAGTGATTAGAATAAGCCTTGGGATTCACAGAATGACGTAAACTTTATTTCAATGACACAAATGCAGTTTTTCGATCAACTAAATTCCTTAAGAACGAAAAGTGAATATAATAATCCTTGGGATGCACAAAATGACCTAATTGTTAATCCAATGACACAAATGCACTTATTGGATGAACTACATTCCTTAAGAAAGAAACGGGATTAGAATTAGCCTTGGGATGCACTAAATGACCAAAATGTTATTCCTATGACACAAACACACTTGTTGGAGGAACTACATTCCTTAAGAACGAAAAATGATTAGAATAAGCCTTTGGATGCACAAAATAACCTCATGTTAATCCAATGACACAAATGCACTTAATGGATGAACTACATTGGCTTAGAACGAAAATGATTAGAATAAACCTTGGGATGCAATAAATGACCGAATTGTTAATCCAATGACTCAAATGCACTTATTGGATGAACAACATTTCTGAAGAACTAAAAGGGATTAGAATAAGCCTTGGGATAAACAAAATGACATAAATGTTAATCCAATGACACAAATGCACTTATTGGATGAACAACATTCCTTGAGAACTAAATGGGATTAGAATAATCCTTGGGATGAACAAAATGACCTAAATGTTAATCCAAGGACATAAATGCACTTATTGGATGAACAAAATTGGTTAGGAACGAAAATGGATTAGAATAAGCTTTGTATTGCAAAAATGACCTAAATGTTATTCCAATGACACAAATGCAAATTTTGGTTTAAATAAAATCCTTAAGAACGAAAAGTAATTAGAATCAGTTTGGGGATGAACAAAATGATGTAAATGTTAATCGAATGACACAAATGCACTTATTGGATTAAATACATTGGTTAAGAACAAAAATGTAAGAACAAAAATGTATTACAATAAGCCTTGGGAAGCACAAAATTACGTAAATTTTAATCCAATGACACAAACACACTTTTTTTATGAAATACATTCCTTAAGAACGAGAAGTGAGTAGAATAAGTGTTGGGCTGCCCAAAGTGACATAAATGTTAATCTAATGTCAGAAACACAAATTTTGGATAAAATAAATTCCTTAAGAACGAAAAGAAATTAGAATCAATGTGGGGATGCACAAAATGACGTAAATGTGAATCCAATGACACAAATGCACTTATTGGATGAACTACATTAATTAAGAACGAAAAATGATTAGAATAAGCCTGGGGATGCACAAAATGACGTAAAGGATAATCGAATGACACAAACACAATTATTATATGAAACTACATTCCTTAAGAACGAAAAATGATTAGATTAAGCCTTGGGATGCATAAAATGACATAAATGTTAATTCAATGACACAAACGCGGTTGTTGGATAAAATACATTCCTTAAGAATGAAAAGTGATTACAACAAGCCTAGGGATGCACAAAATGACGCAAATGTTAATTCAATGACACAAATGCACTTTTTGGATCAACTACATTCCTTTAGAACGAAAAGTGATAAGAATAAACCTTGGGATGCACTAAATGACCTAAATGTAAATCAAATGACACAAATGCACTTATTGGATTAACTACATTCCTATAGAACGAAAATGATTACAATAAACCATGGGATGCAGAAAATGACCTAATTGTTAATCCAATGACTCAAATGCACTTGTTGGATGAACAACATTTCTAAAGAACTAAAAGGGATTAGAATAAGCCTTCGGATGAACAAAATGACCTAAATGTTAATCCAAAGACCCAAATGCACTTATTGGATGAACTAAATTGGATACGAACAAAAATCGAATAGAATAAGCCTTGGGATGCATAAAATGACATAATTGTGAATCTAACGACACAAACGCGCTTTTTGGATGAAATACATTCCTTAAGAATGAAAAGTGATTAGAATAAGCCTTGGGATGCACAAAATGACGTAAATCTTAATTCAATGACACAAATGCACTTTTTGGATAAATTACATTCCACAAGAACGAAAAGTGATTAGAATAAATCATGGGATGCACAAAATGACCTAATTGTTAATCCAATGATTGAATTGCACTTATTGGATGATCAAAGTTCCTTAAGAACGAAAAGGGATTAGAATAAGCCTTGGGATGAACAAAATGACCTAGATGTTAATCCAATGACACAAATGCACTTTTCGGATGAACTACATTGGTTAAGAACAAAAATGGATTAGCATAAGTATTGGGATGCACAAAATAACGTAAATGTGAATCCAATGACATAAACACATTTATTGGATGAACTACATTCCTTAAGAATGGAAAATGATTAGAATAAGCCTTGGGATGCACAAAATGACCTAGATGTTAATCCAATGACAAAAATGCAGTTAATGGATGAACTACATTGGTTTAGTACTCAAATGGATTAGAATAAGCCTTGTCATGCACAAAATGACCTAAATGTTAATCTAATGACACAAATTCACTTATTGGATGAACTACATTGTGTAAGAACGAAAATGGATTAGAATAAGCCTTGAGATGCATAAAATGACGTAAATATTAATCGAATGACACCAACGCGCTTTTTGGTCGAAATACATTCCTTAAGAACGAAAAGTGATTTAAATAAGCATTGGGATGCACAAAACGACGTAATTGTTAATCCAATGACACAAATGCACTTTTAGGATCAACTACATTCCTTAAGAACGAAAAGCGATTAGAATAAACCTTGGGATGCACAAAATGATGTAAATTTTAATACAATGACACAAATGCACATTTAGGATGAAATACATTCCTTAAGAACAAAAAGTGATTTGAATAAGCATTGGGATGTACAAAACGACGTAAATGTTAATCCAATGACACAAATGCACTTATTGGATGAACTACATTCCTTATGAATAAAAAGGGATTTGAGAAATCCTTGCGATGCACAAAACGACGTAAATGTTAATCCAATGATACAAACACACTTATTGGATGAACTACATTCGTTAAGAACGAAAAATGATTAGAATAAGCCTTGTGATGCACGAAATGACCTATATGTTAATCCAATGACACAAATGCACTTAATGGTTGAACTACATTGGTTTAGAACAAAATGGATTTGAACAAGCCTTGTGATTCACAAAATGACCTAAATGTTAATCTAAAGACATATATTCACTTATAAGATGAACTACATTGTTTAAAAACGAAAATGGAATAGAATAAGCCTTGAGATGCATAAAATGACGTCAATGTTAATCCAATGACACAAACACGCTTTTTGGTTGAAATATAATCCTTAAGAACGAAAAGTGATTAGAATAAGCCTTTGGAGGCAAAAACTGACGTAAATTTCAATTCAATGACACAAATGCAATGTTTGGATCCACTACATTCCTTAAAACGAAAAGTGATTACAATAATCCTTAGGATGCACAAAATGACTTAAATATTAATATAATGACACAAATACACTTTTTGGATGAAATTTATTCCTTAAGAACGAAAAGTGATTTGAATAAGCATTGGGATGCAGACAACGACGTAAATGTTAATCCAATGACACAAATGCACTTATTGGATGAACTACATTCCTTATGAAGAAAAAGGGATTTTAATAAGCCTTGGGATGCATCAAAATGACGTAAAAGTTAATCCAATGATACAAACACACTAATTGGGTGAACTACATTTTTAAGATTGAAAAATGATTAGATTAAGCCTTGGGATGCATAAAATGACGTAAATGTTAATTCGATGACACAAAGACGCTTGTTGGATAAAATACATTCCTTAAGAATGACAAGTGATTACAACAAGCCTTGGGATGCACAAAATGACGCAAATGTTAATTGAATGACACAAATGTACTTTTTGGATCAACTACATTCCTTAAAAACGAAAATATTAATCAACGACACAAATGCACTTTTAGGATGAAATACATTCCTTAAGAACGAAGAGTGATTTGAATAAGCATTGGGATGTACAAAACGACGTAAGTGTTAATCCAATGACACAAACGCACTTATTGGATGAACTACATTCCTTATGAATAAAAAGGGATTTGAATAAGCCTTGGGATGCACAAAACGACATAAATGTAATTACAATTATACAAACACACTTATTGGATGAACTACATTGGTTTAGTACGAAAATGGATTAGAATAAGCCTTGTCATGCACAAAATGACCTAAATGTTAATCTAATGACACAAATTCACTTATTGGATGAACTACATTGTTTAAGAACGAAAATGGATTAGAATAAGCCTTGAGATGCATAAAATGACGTAAATGTTAATCGAATGACACAAACGCGCTTTTTGGTTGAAATACATTCCTTAAGAACGAAAAGTGATTTAAATGAATAAAACGACGTAATTGTTAATCCAATGACACAGATGCACTTATTGGATGAGCTACATTCCTTATGAACAAAAAGGGATTTAAGTAAGCCTTAGGATGCACAAAACGACGTAAATGTTAATCCAATGATACAAACACACTTATTGGATGAACTACATTCCTTAAGAAGGAAAAATGTTTAGAATAAGCCTTGTGATGCACAAAATGACATATATGTTAACGCAACGACACAAATGCACTTGATGGATGAACTACATTGGAATAGTACGAAAATGGATTAGAATAAGCCTTGTGATGCCCAAAAAGACCTAATTGTTAATCTAATGACATAAATTCAGTTATTTGTTGAACTACATTGTTTAAGAACGAAAATGGAATAGTACAAGCCTGGAGATGCATAAAATGACGTAAATGTTAATCCAATGACACAAACGCAATTTTTGGATAAAATACATTCCTTAAGAACGAAAAGTGATTAGAATAAGCCGTTGGATGCAAAAAATGACGTAAATTTCAATTCAATGACACAAATGCAATGTTTGGATCAACTACATTCCTTAAAACGAAAAGTGATTAGAATAAGCCTTAGGATGCACAAAATGACTTAAATATTAATATAATGACACAAATACACTTTTTGGATGAAATTTATTCCTTAAGAACGAAAAGTGATTTGAATAAGCATTGGGATGCAGACAACGACGTAAATGTTAATCCAATGACACAAATGCACTTATTGGATGAACTACATTCCTTATGAACAAAAAAGGATTTTAATAAGCCTTGGGATGCACAAAATGACATATATGTTAACGCAACGACACAAATGCACTTGATGGATGAACTACATTGGAATAGTACGAAAATGGATTAGAATAAGCCTTGTGATGCCCAAAATGACCTAATTGTTAATCTAATGACATAAATTCAGTTATTTGTTGAACTACATTGTTTAAGAACGAAAATGGAATAGTACAAGCCTGGAGATGCATAAAATGACGTAAATGTTAATCCAATGACACAAACGCAATTTTTGGATAAAATACATTCCTTAAGAACGAAAAGTGATTAGAATAAGCCGTTGGATGCAAAAAATGACGTAAATTTCAATTCAATGACACAAATGCAATGTTTGGATCAACTACATTCCTTAAAACGAAAAGTGATTAGAATAAGCCTTAGGATGCACAAAATGACTTAAATATTAATATAATGACACAAATACACTTTTTGGATGAAATTTATTCCTTAAGAACGAAAAGTGATTTGAATAAGCATTGGGATGCAGACAACGACGTAAATGTTAATCCAATGACACAAATGCACTTATTGGATGAACTACATTCCTTATGAACAAAAAGGGATTTTAATAAGCCTTGGGATGCACAAAATGACATATATGTTAACGCAACGGCACAAATGCACTTGATGGATGAACTACATTGGAATAGTACGAAAATGGATTAGAATAAGCCTTGTGATGCCCAAAATGACCTAATTGTTAATCTAATGACATAAATTCAGTTATTTGTTGAACTACATTGTTTAAGAACGAAAATGGAATAGTACAAGCCTTGAGATGCATAAAATGACGTAAATGTTAATCCAATGACACAAACGCAATTTTTGGATAAAATACATTCCTTAAGAACGAAAAGTGATTAGAATAAGCCGTTGGATGCAAAAAATGACGTAAATTTCAATTCAATGACACAAATACAATGTTTGGATCAACTACATTCCTTAAAACGAAAAGTGATTAGAATAAGCCTTAGGATGCACAAAATAACTTAAATATTAATATAATGACACAAATACAATTTTTGGATGAAATTTATTCCTTAAGAACGAAAAGTGATTTGAATAAGCATTGGGATGCAGACAACGACGTAAATGTTAATCCAATGACACAAATGCACTTATTGGATGAACTACATTCCTTATGAACAAAAAGGGATTTTTAATAAGCCTTGGGATGCACAAAATGACGTAAAAGTTAATCCAATGATACAAACCCACTAATTGGGTGAACTACATTCCTTAAGATTGAAAAATGATTAGATTAAGCCTTGGGATGCATAAAATGACGTAAATGTTAATTCAATGACACAAACGCGCTTGTTGGATAAAATGCATTCGTTACGAATGAAAAGTGATTACAACAAGCCTTGGGATGCACAAAATGACACAAATGTTAATTCAATGACACAAATGTACTTTTTGGATCAACTACATTCCTTAAAAACGAAAAATATTAATCAACGACACAAATGCACTTTTAGGATGAAATACATTCCTTAAGAACGGAAAGTGATTTGAATAAGCATTGGGATGTACAAAACGACGTAAGTGTTAATCCAATGACACAAACGCACTTATTGGATGAACTACAATCCTTATGAATAAAAAGGGATTTGAATAAGCCTTGGGATGCACAAAACGACATAAATGTAATTGCAATTATACAAACACACTTATTGGATGAACTACATTGGTTTAGTACGAAAATGGATTAGAATAAGCCTTGTCATGCACAAAATGACCTAAATGTTAATCTAATGACACAAATTCACTTATTGGATGAACTACATTGTTTAAGAACGAAAATGGATTAGAATAAGCCTTGAGATGCATAAAATGACGTAAATGTTAATCGAATGACACAAACGCGCTTTTTGGTTGAAATACATTCCTTAAGAATAAAAGTGATTTAAATGAATAAAACGACGTAATTGTTAATCCAATGACACAAATGCACTTATTGGATGAGCTACATTCCTTATGAACAAAAAGGGATTTAAGTAAGCCTTAGGATGCACAAAACGACGTAAATGTTAATCCAATGATACAAACACACTTATTGGATGAACTACATTCCTTAAGAAAGAAAAATGTTTAGAATAAGCCTTGTGAAGCACAAAATGACATATATGTTAACGCAACGACACAAATGCACTACATTGTGATGGATTAGAATAAGCCTTGTGATGCCCAAAATGGATTAGAATAAGCCTTGTGATGCCCAAAATGACCTAATTGTTAATCTAATGACATAAATTCAGTTATTTGATGAACTACATTGTTTAAGAACGAAAATGGACTAATACAAGCCTTGAGATGCATAAAATCACGTAAATGTTAATCCAATGACACGAACGCATTTTTTGGATGAAATACATTCCTTAAGAACGAAAAGTGATTAGAATAAGACTTGGGGTGCACAAAATAACGTAAATGTTAATTCAACAACACAAATGCAGTTTTTCGATCAACTACATTCCTTAAGAACGAAAAGTGATTAGAATAAAGCTTGGGATGCACAAAATAACGTAAATATTAATCCAATGACACAAATACATTTTTTGGATGAAATACATTCCTTAAGAACAAAAAGGGATTTGAATAACCCTTGGGATGCACACAACGACGTAAATATTAGTCCAATGCTACAAACACACTTATTGGATGGACTGTAGTTCATATGAACAAAAAGGGATTTGAATAAGCCTTGGGATGTACAAAACGACGTAAATGTTAGTCCAACGACGCAAATGCACTTAATAGATGAATTACATTGGTTTAGAACGAAAATGGATTAGAATAAGCCTTGTGATGCCCAAAATGACGTAAATGTTAATTCAATGACACAAATACAATTTTTGGATCAACTACATTCCTTAAGAACGAAAAGTGATTAGAATAAACCTTGGATTGCACAAAATGACGAAAATAATAATCTAATGGCACAAATACACTTTTTGGATAGAATTCATTGCTTAAGAACGAAAAGTGATTTGAATAAGCATTGGGATGCACATAACGACGTAAATGTTAAGTCAATGACAGAAATGCACTTATTGGATGAACTACATTCCTTACGAACAAAAAGGGATTTCAATAAGCCTTGGGATGCAAAAAACGACGTAAAATTTAATCCAATGATACAAACACACTTATTGGCTGAACTAAATTCCTTAAGAACGAAAAATGATTAGAATCAGCCTTGTGATGCACAAAATGACCTTTATGTTAATCCAACGACAGAAATGCACTTAATGGATGAACTACATTGGTTTAGAACAAAAATGGATTAGAATAAGCCTCGTGAAGCCGAAAATGACCTAAATGTTAATCTAATGACATATATTCACTTAATGATTGAACTACGTTGTTTAAAAACCAAAAGTAATTAGAATAAACCTTGGGATGCACAAAATGACATAAATATTAATCCAATAACACAAATACAGTTTTTGGATGAAATACATTCCTTATGAACAAAAATGGATTTGAATAAGCCTTGGGATGCACAAAACGACGTAAATGTTAATCCAATGATACAAACACAATTATTGGATGAACTACATTCCTTAAGAACGAAAAATGATTAGAATAAGCCTTGTGATGCACAAAATGACCTATATGTTAATCCAAAGACACAAATGCACTTAATGTATGAACTACATTGGTTTAGAACGAAATGGATTAGAATAAGCCTTGTGATTCACAAGATGACCTATATGTTAATCTAATGACAAAATTCACTTATTGGATGAACTACAACGTTTAAACACGAAAATGGATTAGAATAAGCCTTGAGATGCATAAAATGATGTCAATGTTAATCCAATGACACAAACGCGCTTTTTGGTTGAAATACAATCCTTAAGAACGAGAAGAGATTAGAATAAGCTTTTGGATGCACAAAATGACGTAAATGTCAATTCAATGACACATATGCAATTTTTGCATCAACTACATTCCTTAAGAACGAAAAGTGTTTAGAATAAACCTTGGGATGCAGAAAATGACGTAAATATAAATCTATGGACACTAATACACTTTTTGGATGAAATTCATTCCTTAAGAACGAAAAGTGATTTGAATAAGCATTGGGATGCACAAAACGACGTAAATGGTAATCCAATGAGACAAATGCACTTATTTAATGAACTACATTCCTTATGAACAAAAAGGGATTTGAATAAGCCTTGGGATGCACAAAACGACGTCAAAGATAATTCAATGATACAAACACACTTATTGGATAAACTGCATTCCTTAAGAATGAAAAATGATTAGAATAAACCTTGTGATGCACAAAATGACCTATATGTTAATCCAACGACACAAATACATTTAATGGATGAACGACATTGGTTTAGAACAGAAATGGATTAGAATAAGCCTTGTGATGCCCAAAATGACCTAAGCGTTAATCTAATGACATAAATTCACTTATTGGATAAACTACATTGTTTAAAAAAGAAAATGGATTAGAAAAACATTGAGATGAATAAAATAAAGTAAATGTTAATCCAATGACACAAACGCGCTTTTTGGATGAAATACCTTCCTTAAAAATAAAAAGAGATAAGAATAAGCCTTGGGATGCACAAAATGACGTAAATGTCAATTCAATGACACAAATGCACTTTTAAGATTGACTACATTCCTTAAGAACGAAAAGTGATTAGAATAAATCTTGGGATGCACAAAATGGATTAAATGTTGATCCAATGACTCAAATACACTTATTGGATGAACTACATTCCTTATGAACAAAAAGGGATTTGAATAAACCTTGGGATGCACAAAACGACGTAAATGTTAATCCAATGATACAAATACAATTATTGGATGAACTACATTCCTTAAGAACGAAAAATGATTAGAATAAGCCTTATGATGCACAAAATGACCTATATGTTACTCCAACGACACAAATGCACTTAATGGATGAACTACATTGGTTTAGAACAAAAATGGATTAGAATAAGCATTGTGATGCACAAAATGACCTAAATGTTAATCTAATGACATAAATTCACTTATTGGATGAACTACATTGTTTAAAAACGAAAGTGGATTAGAATAAACCTTGAGATGAAGAAAATGACGTAAATGTTAATCCAATGACACAAACGCGCTTTTTCGATGAAATACATTCCTTAAGAACGAAAAGTGATTAGAATAAGCCTTGGGATGCACAAAATGACGTAAATGTCAATTCAATGACACGAATGCATATTTAAGATTGACTACATTCCTTAAGAACGAAAAGTGATTAGAATAAACCTTGGGATGCACAAAATGACCTAAGTGTTAATCTAATGACATAAATTCACTTATTGGATAAACTACATTGTTTAAAAACGAAAATGGATTAGAAAAACATTGAGATGAATAAAATGACGTATATTTTAATCCAATGACACAAACTTGCTTTTTGGATGAAATACATTCCTTAAGAATGAAAAGTGATTAGAATAAGCCTTGGGATCCACAAAATGACGTAAATGTCAATTCAATGACACAAATGCACTTTTAAGATTGACTACATTCCTTAAGAACGAAAAGTGACTAGAATAAATCTTGGGATGCACAAAATGACGTAAATATAAATCTATTGACACAAATACACTTTTTGGATGAAATTCATTCCTTAAGAACGAAAAGTGATTTGAATAAGCATTGGGATGCACAAAACGACGTAAATGGTAATCCAATGACACAAAAGCACTTATTTAATGAACTACATTCCTTATGAACAAAAAGGTATTTGAATCAGCCTTGGGATGCACAAAATGACGTTAAAGATAATTCAATGATACAAACACAATTATTGGATGAACTCCATTCCTTAAGAACGAAAAATGATTAGAATAAGCCTTATGATGCACAAAATGACCTATATGTTACTCCAACGACACAAATGCACTTAATGGATGAACTACATTGGTTTAGAACAAAAGTGGATTAGAATAAGCATTGTGATGATGCACAAAATGACCTAAATGTTAATCTAATGACATAAATTCACTTATTGGATGAACTACATTGTGTAGAAACGAAAGTGGTTTAGAATAAACCTTGAGATGAAGAAAATGACGTAAATGTTAATCCAATGACACAAACGCGCTTTTTGGATGAAATGCATTCCTTAAGAACGAAAAGTGATTAGAATAAGCCTTAGGATGCACAAAATGACGTAAATGTCAATTCAATGACACAAATGCAATTTTTGGATCAACTACATTCCTTAAGAACGAAAAGTGATTAGAATAAACCTTGGGATGCACAAAATTCATTCCTTAAAAATGAAAAGTGATTTGAATAAGCATTGGGATGCACAAAACGATGTAAATGGTAATCCAATGACACAAATGCACTTATTTAATGAACTACATTCTTTATGAACAAAAAGGGATTTGAATAAGCCTTGGGATGCACAAAACGACGTTAAAGTTAATCCAATGATACAAACACACTTATTGGATGAACTGCATTCCTTAAGAACGAAAAATGATTAGAATAAGCCTTGTGATGCACAAAATGACCTATATGTTAATCCAATGACACAAATGCACTTAATGGATGACCTACATTGGTTTAGAACAGAAATGGATTAGAATAAGCCTTGTGATGCCCAAAATGACTTAAATGTTAATCTAATGACATAAATTCACTTATTGGATAAACTACATTGTTTAAAAAAGAAAATGGATTAGAAAAACATTGAGATGAATAAAATAAAGTAAATGTTAATCCAATGACACAAACGCGCTTTTTGGATGAAATACCTTCCTTAAAAATAAAAAGAGATAAGAATAATCCTTGGGATGCACAAAATGACGTAAATGTCAATTCAATGACACAAATGCACTTTTAAGATTGACTACATTCCTTAAGAACGAAAAGTGATTAGAATAAACCTTGGGATGCACAAAATGGCTTAAATGTTGATCCAATGAAACAAATACACTTATTGAATGAACTACATTCCTTATGAACGAAAAGGGATTTGAATAAGCCTTGGGAGGCACAAAACGACGTAAATGTTAATCCAATGATTCAAACACAATTATTCGATGAACTACATTCATTAAGAACGAAAAATTATTAGAATAAGCCTTGTGATGCACAAAATGAACTATATGTGAATCCAACGACACAAATGCACTTAATGGATGAACTACATTGGTTTAGAACAAAAATAGATTAGAATAAGCATTGTGATGCACAAAATGACCTAAATGTTAATCTAATGACATAAATTCAGTTAATCCAAAATGAATTAGAATAAGCCTTGAGATGCACAAAACGAAAATGGATTAGAATAAGCCTTGAGATGCACAAAATGACGTCAATGTTAATCCAATGACACAAACGCGCTTTTTGGTTGAAATACAACCCTTAAGAACGAAAAGTGATTAGAATAAGCCTTTGGGATGCACAAATGACGTAAATTTTAATCCAATGACACAAAAACACTTTTTGGATGAAATACATTCCTTATGAACGAACAGTGATTTAAATAAGCATTGGGATGCAGAAAACTACGTAAATGTTAATCCAATAACACAAATGCACTGATTGGGATGAACTACATTCTTTATGAACAAAAAGGCATATGAATCAGCCTTGGGATGCACAAATCGACGTAAATGTTAGTCCATTGTTACAAACACGCTTATTGGATGAACTAAATTCCGTAAGAACGAAAAACGATTAGAATAAGCCTTGTGATGCAAAAATTGACCTATATGATAATCCAACGACACAAATGCACGTAATGGTTGAACTACATTGGTTTAGAACGAAAATACATTAGAATAAGCCTCGTGATGCCCAAAATGACCTAAATGTTATTCTAATGACATAAATTAAGTTATTGGATGAACTACATTGTTTAAAAACGAAAATGGAGTAGAATAAGCCTTGAGATGCATAAAATGATAGAAATGTTATTCCAATGACACAAACGCGATTTTTGGATGAAATACATTCCTTAAAAACGAAAAGTGATTAGAATAAGCCTTGGGGTGCACAAAATGACGTAAATGTTAATTCAACGAGACAAATGCACTTTTTGGATGAACTACATTCCTTATGAATAAAAAGGGATTTGAATAAGCCTTAGGATGCACAAAACGACGTAATTGTTACTCCGATGATACAAACACACTTATTTGATGAACTACATTCCTTAAGAACAAAAAATTATTAGAATAAACCTTGTGATGCACAAAATGACCTATATGTTAATCCAACCACACAAATGCACTTAATGGTTGAACTACATTGGTTTAGAACGAAATGGATTAGAGTAAGCCTTGTGATTCACAAAATGACCTAAATGTTAATCTAATGCAAAATTCACTTATTGGATGAACTACATTGTTTAAAAACGAAAATGGATTAGAATAAGCCTTGAGATGCCTAAAATGACGTCAATGTTAATCGAATGACACAAACGCGCTTTTTGGTTGAAATACAACCCTTAAGAAAGAAAAGTGATTAAAATAAGCCATTGGATGCACAAAATGACATAAATGTCAATTCAATGACACAAATGCAATTTTAGGATCAACTACATTCCTTATGAACGAAAAGTGTTTAGAAGAAGCCTTTGGATGCATAAAATGACGTAAATATTAATCTAATGACACAAATACACTTTTTGGATGAAATTCATTCCTTAAGAACGAAAAGTGATTTGAATAAGCATTGGGATGCACAAAACGACGTAAATGTTAATCCAATGACACAAATGCACTTATTGGATGAACTACATTCCTTATGAACAAAAAGGGATTTGAATAAGCCTTGGGATGCACAATACGACGTAAAAGTTAATCCAATGATAAAAACACACTTGTTGGATGAACTACATTCCTTAAGAACGAAAAATGATTAGAATAAGCCTTGTGATGCATAAAATGACCTATATGTTAATCCAATGACATAAATCCACTTAATGGATGAACTACATTTGTTTAGAATAAAAATATATTAGAATAAGCCTTGTGATGCCAAAATGACCTAAATGTTAATCTAATGACATAAATTCAGTTATTGGATGAACTACATTGTTTAAAAACGAAAACGGATTAGAAAAACCCTTGAGATGAATAAAATGACGTAAATCTTAATCCAACGACACAAACGCGCTTTTTGGATGAAATATATTCGTTAAGAATGAAAAGTGATTAGAATAAGCCTCGGGATGCACAAAATGACGTATATGTCAATTCAATGACACAAATGCACTTTTAAGATTGACTACATTCCTTAAGAATGAAAAGTGATAAGAATAAACCTTGGATGCACAAAATGGATTAAATGTTAATCCAATGACACAAATGCACTTATTGGATGAACTACATTCCTTATCGACAAAAAGGGACTTGAATAAGCCTTGGGATGCACAAAACAACGTAAATGTTAATCCAATGATACAAATACACTTATTGGGTGAACTACATTCCGTAAGAACGAAAAATGATTAGAATAAGCCTTGTGATGCAAAAATGACCTTTATGTTAATCCAACAACACAAATGCACTTAATGGATGAACTACATTGGTTTAGAACAAAAATGGATTAGAATAAGCCAGGTGATGCCCAAAATGACCTAAATGTTAATCTAATGACATATATTCACTTATTGGATAACTACATTGTTTAAAAACGAAAATGGATTAAAATAAACCTTGAGATGCATAAAATAACGTCAATGTTAATTCAATGACACAAACGCGCTTTTTGGTTGAATTACAATCCTTAAGAACAAAAAGTGATTAGAATAAGCCTTGGGATGCACAGAATGACGTAAATGTCAATTCAATGACACAAATGCACTTTTAAGATTGACTACATTCCTTAAGAACGAAAAGTGATTAGAATAAACCTTGGGATGCATAAAATGACGTAAATATTAATCTAATGACACAAATACACTTTTTGGATGAAATTCATTCCTTAAGAACGAAAAGGGATTTGAAAAAGTATTGGGATGCACAAAACGACGTAAATGTTAATCCAATGACGCAAATGCACTTATTGGATTAAGTACATTCCTTATGAACAAATAGGGATATGAATAAGCCTTGGGATACACAAAACGACGTAAAAGTGAATCCAATGATACAAACACACTTATCGGATGAACTACATTCCTTAAGAATGAAAAATGATTAGAATAAACCTTGTGATGCACAAAATGACCTATATGTTACTCCAACGACACAAATCCACTTAATGGATGACCTACATTGGTTTAGAACAAAAATATATTAGAATAAGCCTTGTGATGCACAAAATGACGTAAATATTAATCTACTGACCCAAATACACTTTTTGGATGAAATTCATTCCTTAAGAACAAAAAGTTATTTGAATACGCATTGGGAAGCACATAACGACGTAAATGTTAATCCAATGACACAAATGCACTTATTGGATGAACTACATTCCTTATGAACAAAAAGGGATTTCAATAAGCCTTGGGATGCACAAAACGACGTAAAAGTTAATCCAATGATACACACACACTTATTGGGTGAACTACATTCTTTAAGAACGAAAAATGATTAGAATAAGCTTTGTGATGCAACAATTTTACCTTTATGTTAATCCAACGACACAAATGCACTTAATGGATCAAATTCATTGGTTTAGAACAAAAATGGATTAGAATAATCCTCGTGCTGCCCAAAATTACCTAAATGTTAATCTAATGACATATATTCACTTAATGTTTGAACTACATTGTTCAAAAACGAAAGTGGATGAGAATAAACCTTAAGATTAATAAAATGACGTAAATTTTAATCTAACAACACAAACGCGCTTTTTGGATGAAATACATTCCTTAAGAATGAAAAGTGATTAGAATAAGCCTTGGGATGCACAAAATGACGTAAATCTCAATTCAATGACACAAATACACTTTAAATATTGACTACATTCCTTAAGAACGAAAAGTGATTAGAATAAACCTTGGGATGCATAAAATGACGTAAATATTAATCTAATGACACAAATACACTTTTTCGATGAAATTCATTCCTTAAGAACGAGAAGGTATTTGAATAAGCATTGGGATGCACTAAACGACGTAAATGTTAATCCAATGACGCAAATGCACTTATTGGATTAACTACATTCCTTATGAATAAAAAGGGATTTGAATAAGCCTTGGGTTGCACAAAACGACGTAAAAGTTAGTCCGATGATACAAACACACTTATCGGATGAACTACATTCCTTAAGAACGAAAAATGATTAGAATAAGCCTTGTGATGCAAAAAATGTCCTATATGTTAATCCAACGACACAAATCCACTTTATGGATGAACTACATTGGTTTAGAACAAAAATATATTAGAATAAGCCTTGTGATGCCCAAAATGACCTAAATGTTAATCTAATGACAAAAATTCAGTTATAGGTTGAACTACATTGTTTAAAAACGAAAATGGATTAGAATAAGCCTTGAGATGCATAAAATGACGTCAATGTTAATCCAATGACACAAACGCGCTTTTTGGTTGAAATAGAATCCTTAAGAACGAAAAGTGATTAGAATAAGCCTTTTGATGCACAAAATGACGTAAATGTCAATTCAATGACACAAATGCAATTTTTAGATCAACTACATTCCTTAAGAACAAAAAGTGATTAGAATAAACCTTGGGATGCACAAAATGACGTAAATATTAATCTACTGAACCAAATATACTTTTTCGATGAAATTCATTCCTTAAGAACGAAAAGTGATTTGAATAAGCATTGGGAAGCACATAACGACGTAAATGTTAATCCAATGACCCAAATGCACTTAATGGATGAACTACATTGGTTTAGAACAAAAATATCTTAGAATAAGCCTTATGATGCCCAAAATGACCTAAATGTTAATCTAATGATAAAAATTCAGTTATAGGTTGAACTACATTGTTTAGAAACGAAAATGGATTAGAATAAGCATTGGGATGCACAAAATGACGTAAATGTCAATCCAACGATACAAACACACTTATTGGGTGAACTACATTCCGTAAGAACGAAAAATGATTAGAATAAGCATTGTGATTTACAAAATGACCTAAATGTTAATCTAATGACAAAATTCACTTATTGGATGAACTACATTGTTTAAAAACGAAAATGGATTAGAATAAGCCTTGAGATGCATAAAATGACTTCAGTGTTAATCCAATGACACAAACACACTTTTTGTTGAAATACAATCCTTAAGAACGAAAAGTGATTAGAATAAGCCTTTGGATGCACAAAATGACGTAATATCAATCTAATGACACAAATACACTTTTTGGATGAAATTCATTCCTTAAGAACGAAAAGTGATTTGAATAAGCATTGGGATGTACAAAACGACGTAAATGTTAATCCAATGACACAAATGCACTTATTGGATGAACTACATTCCTTATCAACAATAAGGGATTTGAATAAGCATTGGGATGCACAAAACGACGTAAAAGTTAATCCAATGATACAAACACACTTATTGGATGAACTACATTCCTTAAGAACGAAAAATGATTAGAATAAGCTTTGCGATTCATAGAATGACCTACATGTTAATCCAACGACACAAATCAACTTTATGGATGAACTACATTGGTTTAGAACAAAAATATATTAAAATAAGCCTTGTGATGCCCAAAATGACCTAAATGTTAATCTAATGACATAAATTCAGTTATTGGATGAACTACATTGTTTAAAAACGAAAATGGATTAGAATAAACCTTGAGATGAATAAAATGACGTAAATGTTAATCCAATGACACAAACGCGCTTTATATATGAAATACTTTCCTGAAGAATGAAAAGTGATTAGAATAAGACTTGGGAAGCACAAAATAACGTAAATGTTAATTCAATGACATAAATGCACTTTAAAGATTGACTACAATCCTTAAGAAAGAAAAGTGATTAGAATAAGCCTTTGGATGCACAAAATAACGTAAATGTCAATTCAATGACACAAATGCAATTTTTAGATCAACTACATTCCTTAAGAATGAAAAGTGATTAGAATAAACCTTGGGATGCACAAAAGGACGTAAATATTAATCTACTGACCCAAATACACTTTTTGGATGAAATTCATTCCTTAAGAACAAAAAGTGATTTGAATACGCAATGGGAAGCACATAACGATGTAAATGTTAATCCAATGACACAAATGCACTTATTGGATGAACTACATTCCTTATGAAGAAAAAGGGATTTCAATAAGCCTTGGGATGCACAAAACGACGTTTAAGTTAATCCAATGATACAAACACACTTATTGGGTGAACTACATTCTTTAAGAACGAAAAATGATTAGAATAAGCTTTAAGATGAAACAATTTTTCCTTTATGTTAATCCAACGACACAAACGGACTTAATGGATGAAATACATTGGTTTAGAACGAAAATGGATTAGAATAATCCTCGTGATGCCCAAAATGATCTAAATGTTAATCTAATGACATATATTCACTTAATGGTTGAACTACATTGTTTAAAAACAAAAGTGGATTAGAATAAACCTTGATATTCATAAAATGACGTAAATTTTAATCTAACAACACAAACGCGCTTTTTGGATGAAATACATTCCTAAAGAATGAAAAGTGATTAGAATAAGCCTTGCGATGCACAACATAACGTAAATGTCGATACAATGACACATGCAATCTTTGGATCAACTACATTCCTTAAGAACGAAAAGTGAATAGAATAAACCTTGGGATGCATAAAATGACGTAAATATTAATCTAATGACACAAATACACTTTTTGGATGAAATTAATTCCTTAAGAACGAAATGTCATTTGAATAAGCATTGGGATGCACAAAACGACGTAAATGTTAATCCAATGACACAAATGCACTTATTGGATGAACTACATTCCTTATCAACAATAAGGGATTTCAATAAGCCTTGGGATGCACAAAACGACGTAAAAGTTAATCCAATGAAACAAACACACTTATTGGGTGAACTACAATCTTTAAGAACGAAAATTGATTAGAATAAGCTTTGTGATGCAACAATTTTACCTTTATGTTAATCCAATGACCCAAATGCACTTAACGGTTGAACTACATTGGTTTAGAACGAAATGGAGTAGAATAAGCCTTGTGATTCACAAAATGACCTAAATGTTAATCTAATGATATAAATTCACTTATTGGATGAACTACGTTGTTTAAAAACGAAAATGGATTAGAATAAGCTTTGAGATGCATAGAATGACGTCAATGTTAATCCAATGACACAAACTCACTTTTTGGTTGAATAACAATCCTTAAGAATGAAAAGTGATTAAATTAAGCCTTGGGATGCACAAAATGACGTAAATGTCAATTCAATGACACAAATGCACTTTTAAGATTGACTACATTCCTTAAGAACGAAAAGTGATTAGAATAATCCTTGGGATGCACAAAATGGCTTAAATGTTTGCACTTATTGGATGAACTACATTCCATGTGAACAAAAAGGGATTTCAGTGATGCACAAACCTTGATTAGAATAACTACATGAAACCTTGATTAGAATAACTACATCCGTAATAATGAAATATGATTAGAATAAACCTTGTGATGCACAAAATAACCTATATGTTAATCAAACAACACAAATGCACTTAATGGATGAACTACATTGGTTTAGAACAAAAATGGATTAGAATAAGCCTTGTCGTGCACAAAATGACGTAAATGTTAATCTTATGACATATATTTACTTATTGGTTGAACTACATTGTTTAAAAACGAATGTGGTTTAGAATAAACCCTAAGATAAATAAAAAGACGTAAATTTTAATCCAACGACACAAACGCGCTTTTTAGATGAAATACATTCCTTAAGAATGAAAAGTACTTAGAATAAGCCTTGGGATCCACAAAATGACGTAAATGTCAATTCAATGACCCAAATGCACTTTTAAGATTGACTACATTCCTTAAGAACGAAAAGTGATTAGATTAAACCTTGGAATGCACAAAATGACGTAAATATTAATCCAATGACACAAATACACTTTTTGGATGAAATACATTCCTTATGAACGAAAAGTGATTCAAATAACCATTGGGATGCACAAAACGACGTAAATGTTAATCCAATGACACAAATGCACTGATTGGATTAACTACATTCGTTATGAACAAAAAGGGATGAGAATAAGCCTTAGGATGCACAAAACGACGTAAATGTTAGTCCAATGATACATACACACTTATTGGATGAACTACATTCCTTAAGAACGAAAAATGATTAGAATAAGTCTTGTGATGCAAAAATTGACCTATATGTGAATCCAACGACACAAATTCACTTAATGGATGAAATACATTGGTTTAGAACAAAAACGGATTAGAATAAGCCTTGTCATGCCCAAAAACGGATTAGAATAAACCCTAAGATAAATAAAAAGACGTAAATTTTAGACCAACGACACAAACGCGCGTTTTGGATGAAATACATTCCTTAAGAATGAAAAGTGATTAGAATAAGGCTTGGGATGCACAAAATGATGTAAATGTCAATTCGATGACACAAATGTACTTTTAAGATTTACTACATTCCTTAACAACGAAAAGTGATTAGATTAAACCTTGGAATGCACAAAATGACGTAAATATTAATCCAATGACACAAATACACTTTTTGGACGAAATACATTCCTTATGAACGAAAAGTGATTTAAATAAGCATTGGGATGCACAAACCGACGTAAATGTTAATCCAATGACAGAAATGCACTGATTGGATTAACTACATTCGTTATGAACAAAAAGGGATTTGAATAAGCCTTGGGATGCACAAAATGACGTAAATGTTAGTCCAATGATACATACACACTTATTGGATAAACTACATTCCTTAAGAACGAAAAATGATTAGAATAAGTCTTGTGATGCAAAAATTGACCTATATGTTAATCCAACGACACAAATGCACTTAATGGATGAACTACATTGGTTTAGAACGAAAATGGATTAGAATAAGCCTTGTGATGCCCAAACTGACCTAATTGTTCATCTTGTGACATAAATTAAGTTATAGGATGAACTACATTGTTTAAAAACAAAAATGGATTAGAATAAGCCTTGAGATGCATAAAATGACATAAATCTTAATCCAATGACACAAACGCAATTTTTTGAATGAAATACATTCCTTTAGAACGAAAAGTGATTTAAATAAGCATTGTGATGCACAAACCGACGTAAATGTTAATCGAATGACACAAATGCACTGATTGGATTAACTACATTCGTTATGAACAAAAAGGGATTTGAATAAGCCTTGGGATGCACAAAACGACGTAAATGTTAGTCCAATGATACATACACACTTATTGGATAAACTACATTCCTTAAGAACGAAAAATGATTAGAATAAGTCTTGTGATGCAAAAATTGACCTATATGTTAATCCAACGACACAAATTCACTTAATGGAGGAACTACATTGGTTTAGAACGAAAATGGCTTACAATAAGCCTTGTGATGCCCAAAATGACCTAAATGTTAATCTAATGACATAAATTAAGTTATAGGATGAACTACATTGTTCAAAAATGAAAATGGATTAGAATAATCCTTGAGATGCATAAAATGACATATATTCACTTATTGTTTAGAATAAACCCTGAGATAAATACATTTTTGGATAAACCCTAAGATAAAGAAAGTGGTTTAGAATAAACCCTAAGATAAATAAAAAGACGTAAATTTTAATCCAACGACACAAACGCGCTTTTTGGATGAAATACATTCCTTAAGAATGAAAAGTGATTAGAATAAGGCTTGGGATGCACAAAATGACGTAAATGTCAATTCAATGACAGAAATGCACTTTTAAGATTTACTACATTCCTTAAGAACGAAAAGTGATTAGATTAAACCTTGGAATGCACAAAATGACGTAAATATTAATCCAACGACACAAATACACTTTTTGGATGAAATACATTCCTTATGAACGAAAAGTGATTTAAATAAGCATTGGGATGCACAAAATGACGTAAATGTTAAACCAACGACACAAATGCACTTTTTGGATCAAATACATTCCTTAAGAACGAAGAGTGATTTGAATAAGCATTCGGATGCACAAAATGACGTAAATGTTAATCCAATGACACAAATGCACTTATTGGATGAACTACATTCCTTATGAACAAAAAGAGATTTGAATAAGCCTTGGGATGCACAAAATGACGTCAATGTTAATCTATTGATACAAACACACTTATTGGATGAACTACATTCCTTAAGAAAGAAAAATGATTAGAATAAGCCTTGTGATGCACAAAATGACCTATATGTTAATCCAACAATACAAATGAACTTAACGGTTGAACTACATTGGTTTAGAACGAAATGGAGTAGAATAAGCCTTGTGATTCACAAAATGACCTAAATGTTAATCTAATGACATAAATTCACTTATTGGATGAACTACATTGTTTAAAAACGAGAATGGATTAGAATAAGCTTTGAGATGCATAAAATGACGTCGATGTTAATCCAATGACTCAAACGCGCTTTTTGGTTGAATTACAATCCTTAAGAATGAAAAGTGATTAGAATAATCCTTGGGATGCACAAAATGACGTAAATGTCAATTCAATGACCCAAATGCACTTTTAAGATTGACTACATTCCTTAAGAACGAAAAGTGATTAGAATAAACCTAGGGATGCACAAAATGGCTTAAATGTTAATCCAATGACACAAATGCACTTATTGGATGAACTACATTCCTTGTGAACAAAAAGGGATTTCAGTAAGCCTTGGGATGCACAAAACGACGTAAATGTTAATCCAATGATACAAACACACTTATTAGGTTAACTACATTCCGTAAGAATTAAAAATGATTAGAATAAACCTTGTGATGCACAAAATGACCTATATGTTAATCAAACGACACAAATGCACTTAATGGATGAACTACATTGGTTTAGAACGAAAATGGATTAGAATAAGCCTTGTCATGCCCAAAATGACGTAAATCTTAATCTAATGACATATATTTACTTATTGGTTGAACTACATTGTTTAAAAACGAAAGTGGTTTAGAATAAACCCTAAGATAAATAAAAAGACGTAAATTTTAATCCAACGACACAAACGCGCTTTTTGGATGAAATACATTCCTTAAGAATGAAAAGTGATTAGAATAAGGCTTGGGATGCATAAAATGACGTAAATGTCAATTCAATGACACAAATGCACTTTTAAGATTTACTACATTCCTTAAGAACGAAAAGTGATTAGATTAAACCTTGGAATGAACAAAATGACGTAAATATTAATCCAATGACACAAATACTCTTTTTGGATGAAATACATTCCTTATGAACGAAAAGTGATTTAAATAAGCATTGGGATGCACAAAATGACGTAAATGTTAAACCAACGACACAAATTTACTTTTTGGATCAAATACATTCCTTAAGAACGAAGAGTGATTTGAATAAGCATTGGGATGCACAAAACGACGTAAATGTTAATCCAATGACACAAATGCACTTATTGGATGAACTACATTCCTTATGTACAAAAAGAGATTTGAATAAGCCTTGGGATGCACAAAATGACGTCAATGTTAATCTATTGATACAAACACACTTATTGGATGAACTACATTCCTTAAGAAAGAAAATTGATTAGAATAAGCCTTGTTATGCACAAAATGACCTATATGTTAATCCAACAATACAAATGCACTTAACGGTTGAACTACATTGGTTTAGAACGACATGGAGTAGAATAAGCCTTGTGATTCACAAAATTACCTAAATGTTAATCTAATGACATAAATTCACTTATTGGATGAACTACCTTGTTTAAAAACAAGAATGGATTAGAATAAGCTTTGAGATGCATAAAATGACGTCGATGTTAATCCAATGACTCAAACGCGCTTTTTGGTTGAATTACAATCCTTAAGATTGAAAAGTGATTAGAATAACCCTTGGGATGCATAAAATGACGTAAATGTCAATTCAATGACACAAATGCACTTTTAAGATTGACTACATTCCTTAAGAACGAAAAGTGATTAGAATAAACCTAGGGATGCACAAAATGGCTTAAATGTTAATCCAATGACACAAATGCACTTATTGGATGAACTACATTCCTTGTGAACAAAAAGGGATTTCAGTAAGCCTTGGGATGCACAAAACGACGTAAATGTTAATCCAATGATACAAACACACTTATTAGGTTAACTACATTCCGTAAGAATTAAAAATGATTAGAATAAACCTTGTGATGCACAAAATGACCTATATGTTAATCAAACGACACAAATGCACTTAATGGATGAACTACATAGGTTTAGAACGAAAATGGATTAGAATAAGCCTTGTGATGCCCAAACTGACGTAAATCTTAATCTAATGAGATATATTCACTTATTGGTTGAAGTGCATTGTTTAAAAACGAAAGTGGTTTAGAATAAACCCTAAGATAAATAAAAAGACGTAAATTTTAATCCAACGACACAAACGCGCTTTTTCGATGAAATACATTCCTTAAGAATGAAAAGTGATTAGAATAACCTTGGAATGCACCAAATGACCTAAATATTAATCGAATGACATAAATTAAGTTATAGGATGAACTACATTGTTTAAAAACAAAAATGGATTAGAATAAGCCTTGAGATGCATAAAATGACATAAATCTTAATCCAATGACAGAAACGCGATTTTTTGAATGAAATACATTCCTTAAGAACGAAAAGTGATTAGGATAATGCTTGGAATGCACAAAATGAAGTAAATTTCAATTCAATGACACAAATGCACTTTTAGGATCAACAACAATCCTTAAGAACGAAAAGTGATTAGAATAAACCCTGGGATGCACAAAATGACGTAAATATTAAACCAACGACACAAATGCGTTTTTAGGATCAACTACATTCCTTAAGAACGAAAAGGGATTAGAATAAACCTTCGGATGCACAAAATGACGTAAATATTAAACCAATGACACAAATGCACTTTTCGGATCAAATAACATTCTTTAAGAACGAACAGTGATTTGAATAAACATTGGGATGCACAAAACGACGTAAATCTTAATCCAATGACACAAATGCACTTATTGGATGAATTACATTCCTTAAGAATAAGCGTTGGGAATGCACAAAACGAGAAATGTTAATCTATTCACAAAACGACGTTGGGATGCACAAAACGAGAATTACATTCCTTATGAATTACAAAAAAAGATTTGAATAAGCGTTGGGATGCACAAAACGACGTCAATGTTAATCTATTGATAGAAACACACTTATTGGGTGAACTACATTCCTTAAGAACGAAAAATGATTAGAATAAGCCTTGTGATGCACAAAATGACCTATATGCTAATCCAATAATACAAATGCACTTAACGGTTGAACTACATTGGATTAGAATGAAATGGAATAGAATAAGCCTTGTGATTCACAAAATGACCTAAATGTTAATCTAATGACATAAATTCACTTATTGGATGAACTACATTGTTTTAAAACGAAAATGCATTATAATAAGCTTTGAGATGCATAAAATGACGTCAATGTTAATCCAACGACACAAACGCGCTTTTTAGTTGAATTGCAATCCTAAGAACGAAAAGTGAGTAGAATAACCCTTTGGATTCACAAAATGACGTAAATGTCAATTCAATGACACAAATGAAATTTTTGGATCAACTACATTCCTTAAGAATGAAAAGTGATTAGAATAAACCATGGGATGCACAAAATGCCGTAAATATTAATTTAATGACACAAACACACTTTTTGGATGATATTCATTCCTTAAGAATGAAAAGTGATTTGAATAAGCATTGGGATGCACAAAACGACATAAATGTTAATCCAATGACACAAATGCACTTATTGGATGAACTACATTCCTTATGAACAAAAAGGGATTTGAATAAGCCTTGGGATGCACAGAACGTTGTAAAAGTTAATCCAATGATACAAACACACTTATTGGATGAACTACATTCCTTAAGAACGAAAAATGATAAGAATAAGCCTTGTGATGCCCAAAATGATCTATATGTTAATCCAACGACTCAAATGCAATTAATGGATGAACTACAATGGTTTAGAAAGAAAATGGATTAGAATAAGCCTTGTGATTCCCAAAATGACCTAAATGTTATTCTAATGACATAAATTCACTATTGGATGAACTACATTGTTTAAAAACGAAAATGGATGAGAATAAACTTTGAGATTAATAAAATGACGTAAATGTTAATCCAATGACACAAACGTGCTTTTTGGATGAAATACATTCCTTAAGAAGGAAAAGTGATTAGAATTAGCCTTGGGATGCATAAAATGACGTAAATGTCAATTCAACAACACAAATGCACTTTTAAGATTGACTACATTCCTTAAGAACGAAAAGTGATTAGAATAAACCTTGGGATGCACAAAATGACGTAAATGTTAATCCAATGACACAAATGCACTTATTGGATGAGCTAGATTCCTTATGAACAAAAAGGGATTTGAATAAGCCTTGGGATGCACAAAACGACGTAAATGTTAGTCCAATGATACAAACACACTTATTGGATGAACTACATTTTGAAAGAACGAAAAACGATTACAATAAGCCTTGTCATGCAAAAAATGACCTATAAGTTAATCCAATGACACAAATGCACTTAATCGATGAACTACATTGGTTTAGAACGAAAATAGATTAAAATAAGCCTTGTGATGCCTAAAATGACCTAAATGTTTATCTAATGACATAAATTAAGTTATTGCATAAAATAACGTCAATGTTAATCCAATGACACAAACGTGCTTTTTGGATGAAATACATTCCTTAAGAACGAAAAGTGATTATAATAAACCTTGGGGTGCACAAAATGACGTAAATGTTAATTCAACGACACAAATGCACTTTTTGTATCAACTACATTCCATAAGAACAAAAAGTGATTAGAATAAAGCTTGGGATGCACAAAATGACTTAAATATTAATCCAATGACACAAATACACTTTTTGGATGAAATACACTCCTTAAGAACAAAAAGTGATTTGAATAAGCATAGGGATGCACAAAACGATGTAAATGATAATCCAATGATAGAAACACACTTATTGGATGAACAAAATTCCTTAAGAACGAAAAATGATTCTAATAAGCCTTGTGATTAACAAAATGACCTATATGTTAATCCAACGACACAAATGCACTTAATGGAAGAACTACATTGGTTTAGAACATAAATGGATTAGAATAAGCCTTATGCTGCACCAAATGACCTAAATGTTAATCTAATGACATAAATTCACTTATTGGATGAACTGCATTGTTTAAAAACGAAAATGGATTAGAATAAGCCTTGAGATGCATAAAATGACGTCAATCAAAATCCAATGACACAAACGTGCTTTTTGGATTCAATACATTCCTTAAGAACGAAAAGTGATTTGAATAAGCATTGGGATGCACAAAATAACGTAAATGTCAATCCAATGACACAAATGCACTTAATGGATGAACTACATTCCTTATGAACAAAAAGGGATTTGAATAAGCATTGGGATGCACAAAACGACGTAAATGTTAATCCAATGACACAAATGCACTTATTGGATGAACTAGATTCCTTATGAACAAAAAGGGATTTGAATAAGCCTTGTGATGCACAAAACGACGTAAATGTTAATCCAATGATACAAACACACTTATTGGATGAACTACATTCGTTAAGAACCAAACATGATCATAATAAGCCTTGTGATGCGCAAAATGACCTATATGTTAATCCAACGACACAAATGGAGTTAATGGTTGAACTACATTGGTTTAGAACGAAATCGATAAGAGTAAGCCTTGTGATGCACAAAATGACCTAAATGTTAATCTAATGACATAAATTCACTTATTGGATGAACTGAAGGTGCAAACACGGGAAGGGGGGGTTGAATTGTGTTTGACTAACTTGATTACTTTTTCTGTTTTTGCAGTTTTAAAACAAAATTGATGCGTGAATAAAACAGAGTTAGCAGCGGATATAAAGTAAAGATCAAAACACATAATTTTATACTGGTTCACTATTAACGAGGCTACGTCTAGTCCCTTCACTTTGTGGGATTTCACTAATTCAATACCTTGAATTACAACAACTCCACTGACCCTCCAAGTCAGTCTTCTCAAACAGTCGAACAATCCTAGACTTTTGAGGAATGTTGAACCTTGACTTCTCAAGTCAAGTCTTCTCCTGCCAATCTGACAACCCCAGATTGTAGAAGGAATTACAACGCCTTGAATCTAATTGCTAAGTAATCTGCTACCCCTTCTGACTCCCTCAGATTGTAGACTCTACTTCAACAACTTAGATCTAACACAAGGGAAAGAAAATAACACGAGTGCTTGCTTCTGGCAAGCTGGAACTCACAATTAACCTCCTTGAAAACTTGAGTGTTTGCTTTTGGAAGTGTATGACTTTTTTGTGATTTTCGATGCTAAGTATTCTGCCTTGAGCCTCCTTTTATAGATGCAGATTAAGGTTTCTTCCAAGCTGAATTTCGAGCTGTATCTTGCTGGATTCTCTTGCAAAAATTCTCTGACCAATCGGGTTTCATATAAATAAAAAACATAGCTTCTTATCTCCAGATTTGTTTTCATAAATAACTTGGGCCAGGTCTGGGCTGTTTATCATATCACTGATAGGCCATCTTCTAGTCAGAATAACTTTTAGACTAAGTCTGACTTATGATTCCTTCTGGTCTAGATCAAGTCTCCCTATGGCAGACTTCCTTCTGGTCTGATCCAGGTCTCCTTTTGACTTTGCTTCCTTCTGATCTGGGCCAGCAAAGATATCCTCTGGTAATTTCAGGATGCATCCTCTGGTACCATCTAGATGCATTATCTGGTGTCTTCATCTTCTGGTGCCATTTAATGTAATAATTCAAGGTACAAAAATAAGATTACATGGAGTGCTTTTGAAAACATCAAAATCCTAAGTACTTAGAACCAACTTGGTTCCAACAATCTCCCCCTAAGTCTTATACTGACTTTTTCTTCTCCTTTTCAAATAAGATTACATGGAGTGCTTTTGTAATCATCAAAATCCTAAGTACTAAGAACCAACTTGGTTCCAACATGAACTACATTGTTTATGAACGAAAAGTGATTAGAATAAACCTTGAGATTAATAAAATGATGTAAATGTTAATCCAATGACACAAATGCGCTTTTTGGATGAAATTTATTCCTTAAAAACGAAAAGTGTTAAGAATAAGCCTAGGGATGCACAAAATGACGTAAATGTCAATTCAATGACACAAATGCACATTTTGGATTAACTACATTCCTTAAGAACGAAAAGTGATTAGAATAAACCTTAGGATGCACAAAATGACGTAAATATTAATCCAATGACAAAAATACACTTTTTGGATGAAATACATTCCTTAAGAACGAATAGTGATTTAAATAAGCATTGGGATGCACAAAACGACGTAAATGTTAATCCAATGACACAAATGCACTTATTGGATTAACTACATTCCTTATGAACAAAAAGGGATTTGAATAAGCCTTGGGATGCACAAAACGACGTAAATGTTAGTCCAATGATACAAACACACTTACTGGATGAACTACATTCCATAAGAACAAAAAATGATTAGAATAAGTCTTGTGATGCACAAATGACGTAAATGTTAATCTAATGACATAAATTCACTTAGTGGACGAACTGCATTGTTTAAAAACGAAAATGGATTAGAATAAGCCTTGAGATGCATAAAATGATGTTAATGTTAATCCGATGACACAAACGCGCTTTTGGGATGAAACACATTCCATAAGAACTAAAAGTGATTAGAATAATCCTTGGGATTCACAAAATGACGTAAATGTCAATTCAATAACACAAATGCACTTTTTGGATCAACTACATTTTGTAGAACGAAATGTGATTTGAATAAGCATTAAGATGCACCAAACGATGTAAATGTTAATCCAATGATACAAACACACTTATTGGACGAACAAAACATTCCATAAGAACGAAAAATGATAAGAATAAGCCTTGTGATGCACAAAATGACCTATAAGCTAATCCAACAAAACAAATGCACTTAATGGATGAATTACATTGGTTTAGAATGAAATTGATTAGAATAAGCCTTGTGATGCATAAAATGACCTAAATGTTAATCTAATGACATTAATTCACTTAGTGGACGAACTGCATTGTTTAAAAACGAAAATGGATAAGAATAAGCCTTGAGATGCGTAAAATGACGTCAATGTTAATCTAATGACACAAACGCGCTTTTTGGATGAAACACCTTCCATAAGAACGAAAAATGATTAGAATAGGCCTTGGGATGCACAAAATGACGTAAATGTCAATTCAATAACAAAAATGCAATTTTTGGATCAATTACATTCTGTAGAACGAAAAGTGATTTGAATAAGCATTAAGATGCACCAAACGATGCAAATGTTAATCCAGTGATACAAACACACTTATTGGACGAACTACATTCCATAAGAACGAAAAATGATAAGAATAAGCCTTGCGATGCACAAAATGACCTATGTGTTAATCCAACGACACAAATGCACTTAATGGATGAACTACATTGGTTTAGAATGACATTGATTAGAATAAGCCTTGTGATGCACAAAATGACCAAAATGTTAATCTGATGACATTAATTCACTTATTGGATGAATAAATTGTTTAAAAACGAAAATGGATTAGAATAAGCCTTGAGATGCATAAAATGACGTCAATGTTAATCCAATGACACAAACGCGCTTTTTGGTTGAAATACAATCCTTAAGAACGAAAAGTTATTAGAATAAGCCTTTGGATGCACAAAATGACGTAAATGTCAATTCAATGACACAAATGCAATTTTTGGATCAACTACATTTCTTAAGAACGAAAAGTGATTTGAATAAGCATTGGGATCCACAAAATAACGTAAATGTTAATCCAATGACACAAACGCGCTTTTTGGATGAAATACATTCCTTAAGAACGAAAAGTGAATTGAATAAGCATTAAGATGCACAAAACGACGTAAATGTTAATCCAATGATACAAACACATTTATTGGATGAACTACAATCCATAAGAACGAAAAATGTTAAGAATAAGCATTGTGATGCACAAAATGATCTATATGTTAATCCAACAACACAAATGCACTTAATGGATGAACTACATTGGTTTAGAACGAAATGGATTAGAATAAGCCTTGTGATGCACAAAATGACCTAAATGTTAATCTAATGACATTAATTCACTTATGGGATGAAGTGCATTGTTTAAAAACGAAAATGGATAAGAATAAGCCTTGAGATGCATAAAATGACGTCAATGTTAATCTAATGACGCAAACGCGCTTTTTGGATGAAACACATTCCATAAGAATGAAAAATGATTAGAATAGGCCTTGGGATGCACAAAATGACGTAAATGTCAATTCAATAACACAAATGCACTTTTTGGATCAACTACATTCTGTAGAACGAAAAGTGATTTGAATAAGCATTAAGATGCACCAGACGATGCAAATTTTAATCCAATGATACAAACACACTTATTACACGAACTACATTCCATAAGAACGAAAAATGATAAGAATAAGCCTTGGGATGCACAAAATGACCTATATGTTAATCCAACGACACAAATGCACTTAATGGATGAACTACATTGGTTTAGAATGAAATTGATTAGAATAAGCCTTGTGATGCACAAAATGACCAAAATGTTAAAAACGAAAACATTAATTGACTTATTGGATGAATACATTGTTTAAAAACGAAAATGGATTAGAATAAGCCTTGAGATGAATAAAATGACGTCAATGTTAATCCAATGACACAAACGCGCTTTTTGGTTGAAATACAATCCTTAATAACGAAAAGTGATTAGAATAAGCCTTTGGATGCACAAAATGACGTAAATGTCAATTCAATGACACAAATGCAATTTTTGGATAAACTACATTCCATAAGAACAAACACATTTGATGAATGAAATACATTCCTTAAGAACGAAAAGTGAATTGAATGAGCATTAAGATGCACAAAACGACGTAAATGTGAATCCAATGATACAAACACATTTATTGGATGAGCTACAATCCATATGAACGAAAAATGATAAGAATAAGCATTATGATGCACAAAATGACCTATATGTTAATCCGACAAGACAAATGCACTTAATGGATGAACTACATTGGTTTAGAACGAAAGGGATTAGAATATGCCTTGTGATGCACAAAATGACATAAATGTTAATCTAATGACATAAATACACTTAGTGGACGAACTGCATTGTTTAAAAACGAAAATGGATAAGAATAAGCCTTGAGATGCATAAAATGACTTCAATGTTAATCCAATGACACAAACACGCTTTTTGGATGAAACACATTCCATCAGAACGAAAAGTGATTAGAATAAGCCTTGGGATGCACAAAATGACGTAAATGTCAATTCAATAACACAAATGTACTTTTTGGATCAACTACATTCTCTAGAACGAAAAGTGATTTGAATAACCATTAAGATGCACCAAAGGACGTAAATGTTAATCCAATGATACAAACACACTTATTGGATGAACTACATTCCATAAGAACGAAAAATGATAAGAATAAGCCTTGTGATGCACAAAATGACCTATATGTTATTCCAAGGACACAAATGCACTTAAATGATGAACTACATTGGTTTAGAATGAAATTGATTAGAATAAGCCATGTACTTATTGGATGAATACATTGTTTAAAAACGAAAATGGATTAGAATAAGCCATGATGCATAAAATGAAGTAAATGTTAATCCAATGACACAAACGCGCTTTTTGGTTGAAATACAATCCTTAAGAACGAAAAGTGATTAGAATAAGCCTTGGGATGCACAAAATGACGTAAATGACAATTCAACAACACAAATGCAGTTTTTGGATCAACTACATTCAATAAGAACAAAAAGTGATATGAATAAGCATTGGGATGCACAAAACAACGTAAATGTTAATCCAATGACACGAATGCACTTATTGGACGAACTATATTGGTGAAGAAAGAACTATATTCCATAAATGTTAATCAAATGACGCAATTGCAATTTTTGGAGGAACTATATTCCATATGAACAAAAAGTGATAAGAATAAACCTTGGGATGCACAAAATGACCTCATTGTTAATCCAATGGCACAAATGCACTTATTCGATGAACTACATTCCTTAAGAACGAAAAGGGATTAGAAATAGCCTTGGGATAAACAAAATGACCTAAATGTTAATCCAATAAACAAATGCACTTATTGGATGAACTTTATCGGTTAAGAACGAAAATGGATTAGAATAAGCCTTGGGATGCACAAAATGACGTAAATGTTAATCCAATGACACAAACGCACTTTTTGGATGAAATATATTCCTTTAGAACGAAAAGTGATTTGAATAAACGTTGAGATGCACAAAACGTCGTAAATGTTAATCCAATGACACAAATGCACTTATTGGATGAACTTCATTCCTTATGAATGAAAAGGAATTCGAATAAGCCTTGAGAAGCACAAAACGACTTAAATGTTTATGCAATGACAAAAACACACTTATTGGATGAACTATATTCCATAAAAACGAAAAATGATTAGAATAAGCCTTCTGATGCAGAAAATGACCTAAATGTTAATCCATTGACATGAATTCACTTATTAGATGAACCACATTGGTTAAGAACGAAAATCGATTCGAATAAAACATGGGATGTACAATATGAACGAAATGTTTATCCAATGAAACGAACCCTTTTTTTGGATGAAATAATTTCCTTAAGTACGAAAATTAGTTAGAATAAGTATGGGGATGCACCAAATGACGTAAATCTTAATCCTAAAACACAAATGCACTTATTGGATGAACTACATTCCTTAAGAATGAAAAGGGATTAGTATAAGTCTTGGGATGGACAAAATGACATAAATGTTGAGCCAATAACACAAACACACTTATTGGATGAAGTACATTCCTTATGAACGAAAAATGATTAGAATAAACTTTGCGACAGACAAAATGACCTAAATGTTAATCCAATGACACAAATGCAGTTAATGGACGAACTACGTTGGTTTAGAATGAAAATGGATTAGAATAATCCCTGTGATGCACAAAATGACCTAAATGTTAATCCAATGACACAAATCAAGTTATTGGATGAACTACATTAGTTAAGAATGAAAATGGATTAGAATGGGCCTTGGGATGCATAAAATGACGTAAATGTTAATCCAATGACACAATCACACTTATTGGATAAACTACTTAGTCAAGAACAAAAATTCATTAGAATATGCCTTGAGTTGCCCAAAATGACGTAAATGTTAACCCAATTACACAAACACGCTTTTTGGATTAAATACATTCCTTAAGAACGAAAAGTGATTAGAATAAGCGTTGGGATGCACAAAATGACATAAATGATAATCCAATGACACAAATGCACTTATTTGATGACTATGTTGGCATAGAATGAAAATGGATTACAATAAGCATAGAGATACACAAAATGACGTAGATGTTAATCCAATGACACAATTGCACTTACTAGATAAACTACATTAGTTAAGAACAAAAATGCATTAGAATAAGCCTTGGGTTGCAAAAAATAACGTCAATGTTTATCGAATAACACAAATGCACTTATTGGATGAAATTAAATCCTTAAGAACGAAAAGTAACTAGAAAAAGCGTTGGATACACAAAATGATGTAAATTATAATCCAATGACACAAATGCATTAGAATAAGCCTTGGGTTGCACAAAATGACGTAAATGTTAATCCAATGATAGAAATGCACTTATTGGATGAACTACATTCCTTAAGAACGAAAAGGGATTATAATAAGCCTTGGGATGGACCAAATAACCTAAATGTCAATCCAATGACACAAATGCACTTATTGGTTGAACTACATTGGTTAAGAATGTAAATGGAATATAATAAGCCTGGGGATGCACAAAATGACCTAATTGTTAAACTAATGACACAAATGCACTTATTGGATGAGCTACATTCCTTAAGAACGAAGAGTGATTAGAATAAGCCTCGGGATGCACAAAAGGACCTAAATGTTTATCCAATGACACAAATGTACTTATTGGATAAACTACATTGATTAAGAACAAAAATGGATTAGAATTGGCCTTGGGATGCACCAAATGACATAAATGCTAATCCAATGACACAAACATACTTTTTGGATGAAATATATTCCTTAAAAACGAAAAGTGATTAGAATAAGCATTGGGATACACAAAATAACGTAAATATTAATCCAATGACACAATTGCACTTATTGGATAAACTACATTATTAAGAACAAAAATGCATTAGAATAAACCTTGGGACGCACAAACACACTTATTGGATGAACTGCATTCCTTAAGAACAAAAAATGCTTAGCATAAGCCATGAGATGCACAAAATGACCTACATGTTAATCCAATGACACAAATGCACTTATTGGATGAACTACATTGGTTAACAATGAAAATGGAATAGAAGAAGCCTTGGGATGCATAAAATGATGTAAATGTTAATCCAATGACACAAATGCACTTATTGGATGAACTACATTGATTTAGAACAAAAATGGATTAGAATAGGCGTTGGGATGAACAAAATGACGTAAATGTTAATCTAATGATACAAATAGACTTATTGGATGCAATACATTCCTTAAGAACTAAAAGTGATTAGAATAAGCTTTGGGATGCACAAAATGACGTAAATCTTCATCCAATGACACAAACGCATTTTTTGGATGACACAAACATTCCTAAAGAACGAAAAGTGATTAGAACAAGCGTTTGGATGAACAAAATGACGTAAATGTTAATCCCATGACACAAATGCACTTATTGGATCAACTACATTGCTTCAGAACAAAAATGGATTAGAATAGGCGTTGGGATGAACAAAATGACGTAAATGTTAATCCGATGACACAAATGCACTTATTGGATGAAATAGATTCCTTAAGAACGAAAAGTGATTAAAATAAGCCTCAGGATGCAAAAAATGACGTAAATGTTAATTTAATGACATACACGCATTTTTGGGATGCAATACATTCCTTAAGAACGAATAATGATTAGAATAAGCGTTGGGATGAACAAAATGACGTAAATGTTAATCTAATGACACACATGCACTTATTGGATGAACTACATTCCTTAAGAATGAAAAATGATTAGCATAAGCCTTGGGATGCAGAAAATGACCTAAATGTTAATCCAATGACACAAATGCACTTAATGGATGAACTACATTGGTTTAGAACGAAAATGGATGAGAATAAGCCTTGTGTTGCACAAAATGACCTAAATGTTAATCCAATGGCATAAATTCACTTATTGGATTAACTACATTGGTTAAGAACGAAAATGGATTAGAATAAGCCTTGGGATACACAAAATGATGTAAATGTTAATCCAATGACACAAAAGCACTTATTGGATAAACTACATTCCATAGGAACGAAAATGGAGAAGAATAAGCCTTGGGATGGACAAAATGACGTAAATGTTAATTCAATGACACAAATGCACTTTTTCGATCATCTACATTCCTTAAGAACGAAAAGTGATTAGATTAAACTATGGGATGCACAAAATGACGTAAATATTAATCCAATGACAAAAATACACTTTTTGGATGAACTATGTTCCTTAAAAATGAAAAGGGATTAGAATAAGTATTGGGATGCACAAAAGGAAGTAAATGTTAATCCAATTACACAAACACACTTATTGGATGAACTACATTGGTTTAGAACGAAAATGGATGAGAATAGGCGTTGTGATGCACAAAATGACCTAAATGTTAATCCAGTGGCATAAATTCACTTATTGGATGAACTACATTAGATAAGAACGTAAATGGATTTGAATAAGCCTTGGGATACACAAAATGACGTAAATGTTAATCCAATGACACAAATGCACTTATTGGATAAACTACATTCCATCAGAACGAAAATGGAGAAGTATAAGCCTTGGGATGCACAAAATGACGTAAATGTTAATCCAATGACATAAACGCAGTTTTTGGATGCAATACATTCCTTAAGAACGAATAATGATTAGAATAAGCGTTGGGATGAACAAAATGACGTAAATGTTAATCGAATGACACACATGCACTTATTGGATGAACTACATTCCTTAAGAATGAAAAATGGTTAGCATAAGCCTTGGGATGCACAAAATGACCTAAATGTTAATCCAATGACACAAATGCACTTAATAGATGAACTACATTGGTTTAGAACGAAAATGGATGAGAATAAGCCTTGTGATGCACAAAATGAACTAAATGTTAATCCAATGGCATAAATTCACTTACTGGATTAACTACATTGGTTAAGAACGAAAATGGATTAGAATAAGCCTTGGGATACCAAAAATGACGTAAATGTTAATCCAATGACACAAATGTACTTGTTGGATAAACTACATTCCTTCAGAACGAAAATGGAGAAGAATAAGCCTTGGGATGCACAAAATGACGTAAGTGTTAATCCAATGACACAATTCCACTTATTGGAGAAACTACATTTGTTAAGAACAAAAATCGATTAGAATAAGCCTTAGGTTGCACAAAATGACGTAAATGTTAATCCAATGACACACACGAGCTTTTTCGATGAAATACATTTTTAAAGAACTAAAAGTGATTAGAATAGGCCATGGGATACACAAAATGACGTAAATGTTAAATCAATGACACTAATGCACTTTTTCGATCATCTACATTCCTTAAGAACGAAAAGTGATTAGATTAAACCTTGGGATGCACAAAATGACGTAAATATTAATCCAATGATACAAATACACTTTTTGGATGAACTACATTGGTTTAGAACGAAAATGGATGAGAATAAGCCTTGGGATGCACAAAATGACATAAATGTTAATCCAATGACACAAATGCACTTATTGGATAAACTACATTCCTTAAGAACGAAAATGGAGAAGAATAAGCCTTGGGATGCACAAAATGACGTAAATGTTAATCCAATGACACAATTCCACTTATTGGAGAAACTACATTTGTTAAGAACAAAAATGGATTACAATAAGCCTTAGGTTGCACAAAATGACGTAAACGTTAATCCAATGACACACACGAGCTTTTTCGATGAAATACATTTTTTTAATAACTAAAAGTGATTAGCATAGGCCATGGGATACACAAAATTACGTAAATGTTAATTCAATGACACAAATGCACTTTTTCGATCATCTACATTCCTTAAGAACGAAAAGTGATTAGATTAAACCTTGGGATGCACAAAATGACCTAAATATCTCTCCAATGACACAAATACACTTTTTGGATGAACTACATTCCTTAAGAAAGAAAAGGGATCAGAATAAGTATTGCAATGCACAAAATGAAGTAAATGTTAATCCAATTACACAAACACACTTATTGGATGAAATATATTCCTTAAGAACGAAAAATGATTAGCATAAGCCATGGGATGCACAAAATAACGTAAATGTTAATCCAACTTCACAAATGCACTTAATGGATGAACTACATTGGTTTAGAAAGAAAATGGATTAGAATAAGCCTTGTGATGCACAAAATGACCTAAATGTTAATCCAGTGGCATAAATTCACTTATTGGATGAACTACATTGGATAAGAACGTAAATGGATTAGAATAAGCTTGGGGATTGATAAAATGACATAAATGTTAATCCAATGACACAAACGCGCTTTTTGGATAAAACACTTTCCTTAAGAACAAAAAGTGATTAGAATAAGCCTTGGGATGCACAAAATGACGTAAATGTTAATTCAATGACAAAAATGCACTTTTTGGATCAACTACATTCCTTAAGAACAAAAAGTGATTAGAATAATCCTTGGGATACACAAATCGACCTAATTGTTCATCCAATGACACAAACACACTTATTGGATGAACAACATTCTTTAAGAACAAAAAATGATTAGCATAAGCCTTGGGATGCACAAAATGACCTAAATGTTAATCCAATGACACGAATGCACTTATTGGATGAACTACATCGGTTAAGAACAAAAATGGATTAGAAGAAGCCTTGGGATGCATAAAATGACGTAAATGTTAATCCAATGACACAAAGGCACTTATTTGATGAACTACATTGATTCAAAACAAAAATGAATTAGAATAGGCGTTGGGATGAAAAAAATGACGTAAATGTTAATCTAATGACAGAAATGCACTTATTGAATGAAATACATTCCTTAAGAACTAAAAATGATTAGAATAAGCCTTGGGATGCACAAAATGACGTAAAGGTTAATCCAATGATATAAACACATTTTTTGGATGAAATACATTCCTTAAGAATGAAAAGTGATTAGAATAAGCCTTGCACGAGAAGCAACTATATGCCAATTTATCGAAGTGCGAGTTTTGGCTAGATAAAGTGAACTTCTTAGGACATATGATAACAAAAGAAGGAATCGTTGTCGATCCGGAAAAGATTTAGACAATTTTTTCCTGGAAACAGCCTCTGACTATCACAGACATACGGAGTTTTGTCGGACTGGCAGGATACTACAGGAGATTTATTGAAGGATTTGCTAAGATTGTAGCTCCTTTGACACAACTCACCAGAAAGAATCAGCCGTTTTCATGGACGGAGAAGTGTGAGGAAAATTTTCAGTTGCTTAAGGAAAAGTTGACAACCTCACCAGTGTTGGTTTTGCCACAACCAGAGGAACCATATGAAGTTTACTATGATGCATCTCACCAAGGTCTGGGATGTTTTTGATGCAACACAAGAAAGTTGTAGCTTACGCCTTAAGGCAGTTGAAAACTCACGAACGAAACTACCCTACTCATGATTTAGAGCTTGCTGCAGTAGTGTTTGCATTAGATGTCTGGAGACACTGTTTATATGGATGCACGTTCACGGTGTTCAGTGACCATAAAAGCTTGAAGTACCTATTCGATTAGAAGGAATTGAACATGCGTCAGAGAAGATAGATGGAGATGATAGCGTTTCAGCAAGTGTACTGAATCGTTGCAAGTAATAATATAAACGGTAATACCGAGTGTTGAACTCAAAGATTGCGTTTTACTATCGAATTATCTTTAATTACTGAAATTGAACAAAAAGTTTCCGAGTTGATTGAGGTAATATTTAAAATAACAACAGTAATAAAATTGAACTTTTATAATGAGAAAAATGTCAGGGATGAGTTTCACTTTGAGTCCACCCTTGGTTTCTAATTTGATCCTAGCTACTGAATTCCTCTATTGAATTATTACCGAATTTTCTTTAGTATTCTTGCCCTAATGTCTTAGTGACATAACCTTTAATCCTAAAATAACCCCTAATTCCTTAGTGGATTTAAAATTAGGATTAAGCTTTACAGTACAAAAATTCTCTTTTTAAATTGTTGTCTCTGCAACTAATTCAATTGGTTTCATGACCTGCATCTATCCCTAGACTACAATCTCATGAATTTCTCATCTCAAGCATTCATAAAGTCCACTTCCGTTTGAAATTACAAATCATAAAGTTGAATTTCTCATCAGAAAGTTGATCAGGCAATAAAAAGCATTAAGCACATAAATGAGAAAAATAATTCAATAAATTTGTTCATATAACCAGAAATCAATTCAGACAAATAAAGGTTTTATCTTGTTCCACTCATCCCTAACAAATAGGATTTGGTTGCTCATTACAGAGATTAAAGTGATAGAGATTAAAGAAGAATTACAAGAAAGATTCATGAATGATTCTTGATAAAACTCCTTCAATGGTGTAGAACAGCCGTCTCTGAGCTTCTCTGCTAGGGCACAAGTCTTTAAACTTCTCAATTGACCAAAAGATCCTTAAAAAAATCAGAAAAACTCGATTTTATGCAATCTGCAGCGCGCCACGCGCCCCAGGCGCATGCCTTGCGCTTCAAGCGCATTTAAACAGAATCAGCAGCGTAGAAATGCGCTTCAGGAGCATGCTTTGCGCTTCAGGCGCACAGCATCTTTAGTCTGACGTATACTTCATATTTCTACTATTTTGAGTCCGAATCTGGCTTTGTTGTCTTCATGAAAGGTGTAGCTATGGATGTTATCTTTCATTGGCACTTGGTTTGACTCCAATTGGACATCTACAACTCCATATATCACTGAAATACTCCACATAGGTCATGTTGATTTCTCACCAGAATTCAGCACTGCACTAAAAACAAAGAAATGACGCAAAACTCCGAAAAATCTCTAGTTAATCAACGAAATAAGAACATATGCATTTTATTAAACCCAAGAACTAGAATCAACAAAATATATCAAATAAATCATTAAATTAACTAATGATTGAAGATAAATAAGACTAAAAATAATGAAAAATATGCATGTGATGAAGAGTCATCAGGAGACTCTCGAGGAATTTGACTTTTCATTGCAGTACCACCCTGGAAAAGCCAATGTGGTGGCTGATGCATTAAGTAGGAAAAGTGTGTCAGCATCTTCAATGATAATGGCCAGACAACAAGAGTTGTGGGAAGCATTTAGAGATCTACACTTGGTTGTAAAGTTTGCACCAGGAATTTTAAAGTGTGGAATGATAACCATTTCGAGTGGTTTACTTGAGGAGATTGCAAACTTGCAAGATGACGCATTGATCAAAGAAAAGAGGAATTTGATAGCGCAAGGACAGACAACTGAGTTCAGTGTCGGAACATATAATATTCTGAGATGTAATGGAAGAGTTTGTATACCGGAAGTTGCAGAGATGAGAAGAGCAATTTTGGACGAGGCTCATAAGAGTAAGTTGAGTATTCATCCTGGAGCGACCAAGATGTACCAGGACTTAAGACAGAATTACTGGTGGCCAGGAATGAAGAGGGACGTAGCGGAGTACGTATCAGCTTGTTTGACTTGTCAGAAAGCGAAAGTGGAACATCAACGACCTGCTGGAATGTTGCAGCCCTTGGATATACCAGAATGGAAGTGGGACAGCATTTCCATGGATTTCATAATTGGACTGCCCAAGACAAGGAAGAAGAAATGATTCGATTTGGGTAATAGTGGATCGATTGACAAAGTCCGCACATTTCCTACCGGTAAGGACCACTTATAAAGTAGATAAGCTGACGGAAATCTACATCGCTGAGATTCTGAGGTTACACGGCGTTCCATCAAGTATAGTATCGGACCGTGATCTAAAATTCACATCTCATTTTTGGGGAGCGTTGCATGAAGCTTTGGGGACGAAACTGAAATTGAGTTCAGCCTACCATCCACAAACAGATGGACAGACTGAGAGGAAAAATCAGTCCTTGGAAGATCTATCGAGAGCATGTGTGTTGGATGATAGAGGAAACTGCGACGAGGTGTTGCCATTGATTGAGTTCACTTACAACAACAGTTTTAACGCATGTATTGGAATGGCACCCTATGAGGCTTTATATGGACGCAAGTGTCAGACGCCTTTATGCTGGTATAAGGACGGAGAGAGCATGATTGTTGGACCTGAGATGGTGGAACAGACTACAGAGAAAATCAAGAGGATACAAGAGAAAAATGAAGATTTCACAGGATCGTCAGAAGAGTTATGCGGACAAGCGTCGCAGACCTTTGGAATTCGAGTAGGGTGATCATGTATTTCTGAGGGTCACGCCTACAACTAGTTTTGGCAGAGCTATTAAGTCAAGAAAGTTGACTCCGAAATTTATTGGACCATACCATATTACTGCACGTATTGGACCATTGGCCTATCGGATTGCTTTACCTCCAAAACTGTCCAATACTCACGACGTATTTCATGTGTCGCAGTTAAGGAAATACATTACAGACCCGTCACACGTGATCGCACCAGATACAATTCAGCTGAACGATAACCTGTCATTTGACGTATTCCCAATAACGATTGAAGGCAGGAAGGTTAAACAGTTGAGGAACAAGGAAGTCCCACTAGTCAAAGTGATTTGGAATACGACTACGGGAGACGCGACTTGGGAACTGGAGACTAAGATGAGGGAGCAATATCCTCAGATGTTTAGGGACATGTAGTTTCGAGGGAGAAACTAATTTAAGGGGGGGAGTAATGTAAGACCCTTAATTTTTAAATTAAAATTATGGAATTAATTTTAATTGTATTTTGGGGATATTTGAAAAATATTTAATATATGTATGTTTTGAGTAAATATATATATATATATAAATATTTATTTTGGAAGATGAATTAAAATTATTGGATTAAGAATAAATTAATTTAATTACGAGTAATAAAATTAACGGACAGTTAATTAAGGGATTAGCGGCTAATTGCGACGAGACGGGTAAAGTGCTGAAAATCAGACAAGTGTCGGGTGAGGTGGCACCACACAAGCTATAATTAGGAGTGAGAAGGATGGTGAAATCAGAACACCATTCCTCCTCCCTCACTACCCATACTGCATGTAACAGTACCCTTTTCCCTCCCATTCTTGTTTGCTATTTTTTGCTTTCCTCCATTTCCAGGTCACGATTACAAAGAGAAAAGAGGGAGTTCCTCAAAAGTGCCATTACTTGGAAATCCAAGCACCGAAACACCAAACCCCCAGTACAAAAGTTATTCCCCACATCATTACGGAGCTAAAGAACCCAGTTTCCTAGCAGCAAACGCAAGCTGCAGTTTCACTGGTTTTTAGCGCGAAAACGGGAACGACAGCATAAACGAGAGAAGTAGCAGAACACGCAACAAGGGTAAGGGCACCTTCCACTTTCTAGTTGCATTCTAGGACTATAAATGTATGTTTGAGGTGTGGGTATATTTGAGTTTCTGTTTTGAAAAAGAAACTATTTTGCAATGACATTTTGAAAAAAATGAAGAAAATGCATTCTGTGATGTGTAATAAATCTGTTAGGTTGCTGTTCTGGTTGTTACTGCAATGCTGTTTGGTTTGTGTGGGAAAATTGTAAAATGTTTTACATGTTATTTTAAAGATGATTAAAATGCATGTTCCTAAACTGTTTTGAATGTTGTTATAAAATGCGAAAACACATTATGTTGGTGTTTGCTGCTACGTGATGATTTCTGTTTGACTGAATGTATTAATGTCATTCTGTTTGTGTGAGAAAACTGAAATGCTTTGCATGTTGTCCAATCCTGAACTCAGTTGTCTTTCCTTGCATTATTAGGTTCCCTTTCTCTTGGATTAATGCATCATCTTGAGAATTCGCAATATCCTCCAGTAAACCACTCGAAATTTTTATCATTCCACATTTTAAAATTCTAGGTGCAAACTCTACGTCCAAGTGTAGATCTCTAAATGCTTCCTACAACTCTTGTTATCTAGCCATTATTATTGAAGATACTGACACACTTCTCCTGCTTAATGCATCAGCCACCATATTGGCTTTCCCAGGGTGGTACTGCAATGTAAAATCAAAATCCTTGAGAGTCTCCATCCATCTCCTCTGGCGCATTTTCAACTCTTTCTGATCAAACAGATATTTCAAACTTTTATGGTCACTGAACACTGTGAACGTGCATATGTATAAGTAGTGCCTCCATATCTTTAATGCAAAAACTACTACAGCAAGCTCTAAATCATGAGTAGCATAATTTCGTTCATGAATTTTCAATTGCCTTGAGGTGTAGGCTACAGCTTTCTTGTGTTGCATCAAAACACATCCCAAACCTTGGTGAGATGCGTCACAGTAAACTTCATATGGTTCCTCTGGCTGTGGCAAGACTAATACTGGTGAGGTTGTCAGCTTTTCCTTAAGCAACTGAAAAGTTTCCTCGCACTTCTTTGTCCATGCATACGGCTGATTCTTCTTGGTGAGTTGTGTCAATGGAGCCACAATCTCCGCAAATCCGTCAATAAATCTCCTGTAGTATCCTTCCAGTCCGACAAAACTTCGTATGTCTGTGGTAGTCTGAGGATGTTTCCAAGCAAGGATTGTCTCAATCATTGCCGGATCTACAGCGATTCCTTCTTTTGTTATCACATGTCCCAAGAAAATCACTTTCTCTAGCCAAAACTCGCACTTCGACAAATTGGCATACAATTGCTTCTCGCGTAAGACTTCAAGAACTTGGCGTACGTGCTCTCTGTGTTCTTCTTCATCCTTTGAATAAATCAATATATCATCGATGAACACCACAACGAATTTATCTTGAAATTGGCTAAAGATTCTATTCATATAATCCATAAAAATCGCTGGTGCATTCGTAACTCCAAATGGCATAACAAGATATTCATAATGTCCGTAACGGGTTCTGAAAGCAGTCTTTTGAATATCTCCTTCTCTCAACCGAATCTGATGGTAACCTGACTTCATGTCAATCTTTGAAAACACCGTGGCTCCTCTTAATTGGTCCATCAAATCAACGATGTGTGCTAAAGGATAACGATTCTTAAATAACAACACCTGAGCTTCCCATGGCGACACACTTGGTATGATAAATCCTTTCTTCAATAAACCTTCAATTTAGCCCTTAAGCTCGCTTAATTCCAATGACGACATCCATTACGGCGCAATTGAAATAGGTCCAGTTCCTGGGTGTAGATCAATAAAGAATTCCACCTCTCTTACTGGGGTAATCCTGGAATCCCTGTTGGAAATACGTCTGGATACTCCTTGATAAGCACCACGTCTTCTATGCTCACATCCATCTTTGCTTCCACGTTAGCCAATTATAAAAATTCCCGGGTTCCTTCTCTCAGCGACACTCTGAGTTTGTTAGCATCCAAATACCGAACGACTCCAGGTTCGGGAAAAAGAACTAATTTGCGAGCACAATCCAAGACTACATAATTATACGACATCCAATCCATGCCGAGAATGATTTCGAGTGATTGTAGGGGTAAACAGATTAAATTAACCAAGAAATCCCTATTCTGAATAGTTACGGGACAACGTAAACATGCAGTATTTACGGTCAAAGTCTTAGCAGATGTGGAAACAACCAAATCAAAAGGTAGGGAAGACATAGATAGCTTAAAACAATTCACACAGTCTGTAGCAATGAAGGAATGGGTTGCCCCCGAATCAAAAAGTGTAGTTAGTGTGTTACCTGCAATCTTGCAATCTCGTTGGATTAAATTATGAGCTTGACTCCCGGCTTCAGCACCCATGTGATAGACGCGTCCCCTAGCAATAGGACGAGTAGCCCTAGTTGCATTCACTTTTGGTTCCACCTTCGAAACCTTGCAATCACTTGAAAAATGTCCTCGCTTATGGCAATTGAAACATGGAGGATCCCTTATGGTACAAGCAGTAGCATAATGTCCTTCTTTCCCACATCATAAACATCGAACGCTTTGTGAAGGTGCAAACACGAGAAGGGGGGGTTGAATTGTGTTTGACTTAACTTGAAACTTTTCCTGTTTTAATACTTTCAAAACAAAACTTGATGTATAATTAAAACAGAGTTAGCAGCGGATAAAAATAAAAATAAAAACTCACAGATTTTATACTGGTTCACCGTTAACGAGGCTACGTCCAGTCCCTTCGCCTTGAAGGATTTCACTAATTCAAACTTGAATTACAACCTTGCTACTGACCCTCCAAGTCAGTCTTCTCAATAGTCTAACAATCCTAGACTTCTTGAGGAAAAACACCTCCTGTTCTTTAGCCAATCTGACACCCCAGATTGTAGAAGAAATCACAACACTATGAATCTAATTGCCAAGTAACCTGCTACCTCTACTGACTCCCACAGCTTGTAGACTCTACTTCAACAACTTATATTTGACACAGTGGAACGAAAACAACAAGAGTACTTGCTTTAAAAACTGAGACTCAACAATTGACTTATATGAAAATTTGAGAGTGTTTGCTTTTGAAGTGTATGACCCTTTTGTGATTTTCGATGCTAAGTAATCTGCCTTGTGCCTCATTTTATAGATGCTGATTTGGGCCTCTTCCAATCCTTAAATTCGAGCTAAATATAGCTGGATTCTCTGTAAAAATATCTTGACCAATTGGGCTTTATTTAAATAAAAATCATATCTTTTTAAGCCTTAGATTTGTTTCATATCTTAACTGGCCAATCAAATCTGTGCATTGCTTCCCGCCACAGCTCCTGACTTCCATGCTACTCCAATTTAATTTATAACAAATCTTTTATAATATTTTGATAAAAATATCATGAGATCTTCACCATTAATTCCCATGATCAAATCTGCACCATTGGATCTTCATGCGATAGTCCACAGCTGGACCAGCTTGATTGCTATGCTATTTTCCTCTTAATTCGGCCATTCCTGGACCACACTTCATAGCCCTCTGATCTTCTGATTTCAGCCTTCCTGGACTGCACAGCCTGTCCCTCTGCTTTCGGCCACTTCTGGGCCATGGTCTGATTTTCTGATCTTGACCATCACTGGACTCAAAAAATTATTTCTGAACCATTGATCTGGATATTTTTACTCTGATCTGGACAGATTCTGGAATTTGGTCTGGAACAAACTGAAATAAACTTGATCAAAAAATATTTCAGTCTGGACACTTTACCTTTAATTTTGGACCAGGTCTGGGTTGATTCTGGAACTCATTTCTTTTGTTCTGGACTTAGTTCCATGCCCTAAATCATGCTATCTTATGGTCTGGGCCAAATCTGGATTGATCTTCATGTTCTGGACTCATAAACATACCTTCTGGTCAAGTCTGGAACAAGTCTGGGCTGTGTAATTTTTACTGCCAGGCCATCTTCTGGTCAGAATAACTTCTGGAATAAAATTGATATTTGATTCCTGTTTGTCTTGATCAACTCTCCTTCTGGCAGGCTTTCCAATGATATGATCCATGTTTCATTCTGAATTTTATTCCTTCTGATATAGGCCTGCAAAGTTATCTTCTGGTTCAGTTTAGTCATCCTGAAACATCTTCTGGAAATTCCAGAATTCATTTTCCTTTGATCTTCTGCTTCTGATTTCTTCAGTTTCTGATGACATTTAATTTAATGATTCAAGGTATAAAATAAGTTTACATTGAGTGCTTTTGTAAACATCAAAATCCTAAGTCTTAGAACCAACTTGGTTCCAACACTTTGTCCCAATTGTCGTCCAAAATTCTGGTTCCTTGACGATTCGGGTCCCTGTTGTTGTTCTGTGGTCGGTTATATGGCTTAGCAACCTGCTTTCCTTTATTGTTCTAATAATGCATCCTACTAGGCCCTCCTGAATTAAAGTTCCCTCCTCGGTTGGTCCTCTTGTTCTTCATATCCTCAACCTCTCTACACTTCTCCACTAATGCTTGGAAACGTTGAATTCCCAAGGGTAAAACCGAGTCTTGAATCTCATACTTCAGTCCATTTTGAAAACGATGACGCATAAATTGTTCATCCACCTCTTCACGGAAAAATCTGAAGTGCCTTGACAAAGATTCAAACTTAGTTGCATACTCACCCACCGTCATGTTTCCTTGGTGTAATTTCAGAAAATCATCACCCGACTTAGTTCTAGTGCTCATCCGGAAGTATTTGTCCAAAAACTTCTTTTTGAACAACTCCCGGTTCACCTCCTCATGAGCTGATCCCATCAGTAGCCTTGTACTGCTCCACCAATACTCTGCATCCCCTAGCAGCAGATATGTAGCATAGTTGACCTTTATCGCTGCCTGGCAATTAATCATTTCAAGGATTTTCTCAATTTCCTGAATCCATTGGTCCGCTCTTTCTGGACCCTCATCACCCTTGAACTTTGGAGGATTATGACGACGAAAATCCTCTAGTCCTCTTGATTCAGCAGCACGAATCTCTCTTTCTCTTTTCTCTAGATCTCGTTGACTCTTTGCAGCCGTCTGTGGAGCAACAGACGCAACCATATTATTCTTCGCTTCAGCCATCCGAGCATCCCGAGTGACGTTGGCTCTTGCAGTGTCGTCTCTTCTTGGAGGCATTGTTTCCTACAAAACCATCATCAAGTAGAAATCTCACACCACAAAACCATCTTGGAGGCATTGTTCCCTACAAAACCATCATAACTTAACAACATCATCACTTCAGCACACCACAACTATACAGGACATGACACTCTAACTACTTGTTCCTATGCATGATCAGATAACGACTCATAACCAACAATCTAACCAAAGCTCTACCAAAAAGTTTAATCAAATTCTCTGATCAAAAGCTCTAACGAAAACTTTAACCAAAAGTTTAACCAAATGCTCTAATACCAAACTGTAACACACCGAGTTTTAAACAGCGCGAGTGTATATATTTTTTTTTAAACAAAATAAAAAAAATAATTTCAGAATCTATTCAAAAGAATTTCAATAAAATAAAATTTAGTCATCTCATAAAATAATACATCATAAATATATCTAAGTAATTTAATTTTGGGAATTAATACTTTTAATACAACAAACGATAATACGTCAACAAAAGTTAGTGTCATAACATCTCCATAAACATCCGGATCGCCGCCCACTAAATTATTATCAGAGTGCGGAAAAATATACAATTATCCCAAAATAAATAATTACACCTACCGAGCTTAAGACCATATACAACAAGTCTAAACTGATCATGCACTAAAGCTTCATTTGCAAGGGTTCCCTTCGCATGCTATACAAGTCTCGTCTGACTCTACGGCTCGCCTCGATGTGACGTCCTCCTCCTCATCATATAGGGAATCATAAGTGTCCTTTGAAGTCAGATGTACCCATGATTTGGGTCGCTTCGGTGGTGTCGGAATCTCAAAACAATCATCTGATCTCCTGGACGGACCCGGATATCAACTGCTGCTAGTGTCGGTCCTTTATTCTTCTCTCCTGCCTTGGATTCACGCACAGCACTTCCAGCTACCGGGTTAGGAGTCACCACACCTACTGTGGCCTCCGTCTCAACCCCTAAAGTCGGACCCTCCGCATCTGCAATAACTTCGTACTCCTCCAATATCAGTCTGGAAGGCACTGGAAAATCAATTTTCGCGTGAGTGTGCTCTACGTAAGCCACTGCCCCGTCGATCCTGCACGTCCTCGCCAGTCTCCCCGTGTAAGTAGCCCTGCTTGAGACGGGGTCATATACCCAAGTAGTAGGCATGTGACGGTCAATGAAATCTAGCGACGTTTCCGTCGTCTGTGTACCCATCGGTGGTACGGGTTTGGGGTTCATCTGAGGGCAAAGCCCAATTTTCCACAATAATAGTAAAGGTTCACTGACCGAAATTAACAATTACCACATATCAATTATATCAAATATAACGGATACACTCATGGCATATTTCAATGCTATAACAACGATGATAAATAAGGATGCTCACTTTTTAAAATACATGACATGTGCATCTTTGCAAAACAGCAAACAATTTAATATAAAAATCATGTTGCACGTACAAATACAATCAACTATCCTCACAACTCATTGGAAACTTAGAATTCATAAGATACTTCAACACATCGATTTCCACTCATCAACTCATATCCAATCATGATTCATAGGTCAACCATCCCGATGCAATATGTATATGCCAATGTACACAACTCTTGGAATTACCAAGGTGCAGTCTCTCACGGACCAGCACACGTGCATTCTCTCACGGACCAGCACCATTTACGGATTTAAATCGACCAACACAAACACGCGGCCATTCCGTAGCCCGGATAGAATGGTCCACCACGAACACGCAGCCACTCTAAACCCGGATAGAATGGACCACCAAGAACACGCCGCCACTCTACAACCCATCACGGTTACTACATTTACGTGTATTAGCCTCTCACAGGCCAAATACATAGAAGTTAAATCCTTGCATGGATAGAATGGACCACCACGAACACGCATCCATTCTGTAGCGCGGATAGAATGGACCACCACGAACACGCTGCCACTCTGAACCCGGATTGAATGGACCACCACGAACATGTGGCCAATCTATAACCTATCACGGTTACTACTTAACTTCACGGACCATCACAGTTACCGCATCAACTCTGTGGCCCATCGCGGTCACCACCTGACTATGAAATGCATTGACATGCTATGTTTTCTCTTCACTGAAAATAGTATGCAAAACACAATCTGAAATCCCGACACTCCATTACCACCTCAAACCATCTCAAAACATCTCAAAAACTCCACATAAGTTTGTCATAGATCTTGAAAATGTTTTCCAACTCATTAAGTGCATCAACCAATGTTTGAAAAAAATCAATCTGTATTCGAATACAGTATCCTTGCATTCGAATATAGATGCGAAAACAGTGAAAAATCAGCATTTCTGTATTCGAATACGAGGTTGTCATAGCCGAATACAGATGCGAAAACAGTGGCAAAATCAGCAATTCTGTATTCGAATACGAGAGGGTCGTAGCTGAATACAGATGCTAAGTCAGTAGCAAATCTTGCAATCCATTATTCGAATACAACAAGGTAGTTAAGACAAACTCTCATTTTTAAAGTTTTGATGAAAATAAACAAAGGTTAACTAAAGATTGTTAATTGTGATTCTAAATGTATTGTTAATTTAACCTGTGCTTTTGAGTGTGTTAATTCAAAGATAGGTTTCAAAAGAATCAAAGAAAACAGCATAAACAAAGGCAGAGAACATTCTTCACATATTCTGGAAAACAGAGAATGTTTGCCAGGCTGTGACAGCATAAACACCAAACTTTCTCCATCACTTAATTGATGTTATTGTCTCTAGTATTTACATCAATATTCGAATACAGATGCGAAAACAGTGGCAAAATCAGCAATTCTGTATTCGAATACGAGAGGGTCGTAGCTGAATACAGATGCTAAGTCAGTAGCAAATCTTGCAATCCATTATTCGAATACAACAAGGTAGTTAAGAGAAACTCTCATTTTTAAAGTTTTGATGAAAATAAACAAAGGTTAACTAAAGATTGTTAATTGTGATTCTAAATGTATTGTTAATTTAACCTGTGCTTTTGAGTGTGTTAATTCAAAGATAGGTTTCAAAAGAATCAAAGAAAACAGCATAAACAAAGGCAGAGAACATTCTTCACATATTCTGGAAAACAGAGAATGTTTGCCAGGCTGTGACAGCATAAACACCAAACTTTCTCCATCACTTAATTGATGTTATTGTCTCTAGTATTTACATCAATATTAAGAGTACATGACAAGAACAGATGTGATCAATTACAATCAAAAGAAACCATTCGAATCACAAAGAAAAAAGGCCATGAATCAAGCTGCTCAAGGAGAAACTAAACATTCTCCAGTTCTGTTGTCAAGACTGATAAACAATCTTGACAATGTACAAAGCATCAACACAGCTTCCAGTATGTTCAGAAATCAGTCCATATTGATTATCAATCTCAGGGATATCCAAAAGCTAAAGCTCCAGATTGATCATCAATCTCCAGCCACTACACTACAGTTTTCTACAAACAAGAGTTGAGACATCTCAGATTCTAACAAAACAATCTCTTCATTATTGTAAAACTCAAACTATAAGTGTTAAGTATAGTTTGGGGTAGATTGTAAGAAATCCTATCAAGGTTGATAGGTGATTTGATTGATCTCTTTCTGGGTGGAATTAGATTAAGTTTTGTAAACAAAGATCAAGGTTGATCTAGGCTAGGTGCTGTAAAACCAAGAAGGTTCTTGTTTTGAACACTTAGTGGAAAATCTCACAATTGTGAGGACTGGACGTAGCCCAAGTTGGGTGAACCAGGATACATCTATGTGTGGTATTTCTTATCCTTAATCTCTTTATTATGTTTGATTGTTTTTCAAAGATTAAAATACAAAACTGTTTTTCTGGTTTACACACTAATCTGAACGTTCTCCGTTTTCTGATAAAACCAAGAACGTTCTCCGTTTTTCTGCTTCCTTAACCCAGAACTTTCTTGAGTTCAAAACTGAAGTTTTTCAGGAAATTTTAAAAAGGGAGATTTACAATTCAAACCCCCCTTCCTTGTAAATCAATTTTGCTACTTCAAAGGTCGTAGCCGAATACAAATGCTAAAACAGTAGCAAAAATCATGTTTTTGTATTCGAATACGGAGTGTCGTATTCGAATACGACATTCAAAATTTGAATAAAACTGGAAATTTACAGGAATGTATTCGAATACACGAGTACCGTATTCGAATACACCTTCGAATACAGTGAGATTTTCCAGAAAACTTCAACACAGTTTCAAACTTTTTCTTCGAAAACCACCACCAACACCATAACACAATCACCATTCTTTTGAAACACAGAACTCATAACATTTCTCATCACAACATCAATGATTTCGTTCACAACAACGGCAAGGCAGTAACATCAATAACAGCAACTAGAAACAGCACAACAACAGCAACTCACAAACATGCATCAAGGAATCAACCAAGGCAGTAAAAACACATAACAGCTCAACAACATGCATTTTCATCATCCATAACTACATGCAAAGCAGTTTCACTTTCAAAACAGAACCTCACATATAATCGTCCATCAGACATGCATTTATAGCCCTAAATGTAATCTAGAAAGTTGGAAGGTGCCCCTTACCTTAGTTACGTTTTCTTGCTCGTTTCCTTTACCGCAACAAAACCAGCGACACTCCCGCTCGCGTCGTCGCTACTAAAGTTAGTTCGTTAGCACCGTGAAGATTAAAGGAAGGACTTTCCTTCTTAGCACTTTCTGTTTCGACGCTTGGATTTCCAAGTAATTTTACTTTTGAGGATGCTCTTTTGTTACCACCAACACAAAAACAGAATGGGAAGAGGAAGAAAAGGATACACGGCTGTTAGGAGAAGGAAACTGTTTTTCTGTCTCTGTTCCTCATTTTCCTTGGCTTGACATTCATATATATATGCATACTCCTGGCCCTCACTAACTATGTACACATATTAGTATTGTAATATTACTTGACCATCAAGTAACTAACTACTCCCGTCGTAATTAACAGATAACATCTTAATTAACTGCCTGATATTTAATTACTCGTAATTAAATTAATTTATCCTTCGTCCAATAATTTTAATCCATCTAAAAATATAGATATATATATATATATATGTATATATATATATATATGTATATATATATATATATATAAATATACCAAATATTTTACAAATGTTCCAAAATTACACTTGATATTATATCAAAAATTTAATTTAAATTTAAGGGTCTTACATTACTACCCCCTTTAAATTAGTTTCGTCATCGAAACTACGTGTCAATAACAATTGAGGATGTTGTTCCCTCATCTTACTCTCTAGTTCCCAAGTCGCGTCTCTAGTAGTTGGATTCCAAATCACTTTGACTAGTGGGACTTCCTTGTTCCTTAGCTGTTTAATCTTCTTGTCCTCAATCCTTATAGGTAGTACTTCAAACGACAAGTTATCCTTTAGTTGAATTGTGTCTGGTTCGATCACGTGTGATGGATCATAAATGTATTTCCTCAACTGCGACACGTGAAACACGTCGTGGATATTGGACAATATTAGAGGTAAAGCAATCCGAAAAGCCACTCGTCCAATTCGTGCAGTAATTTCGTATGGTCCAATAAGTTTCGGAGTTAGTTTTCTTGATTTAATAGCTCTGCCAATTATACAATTGCACTTATTGGAGAAACTACATTGGTTAAGAACAAAAATGCATTAGAATAAGCCTTAGGTTGCACAAAATGATGTAAATGTTAATCCAATGACACAAACGTGTTTTTTGATGAAATACATTCCTTAAGAACTAAAAGTGATTAGAATAAGCCTTGGGATGCACGAAATGACGTAAATGTTAATTCAATGACACAAATGCACTTTTTGGATCAACTACATTCCTTAAGAACGAAAAATGATTAGAATAAACCTTGGAATGCACAAATTGACCTAATTGCTAATGCAATGACACATATGCACTTATTGGATGAACAACAATCCATAAGAACAAAAAGGCATTAGAATAAGCTTTGGGATGAACAAAATGACCTAAATGTTAATCCAATGACACAAATGCACTTATTGGATGAACTACATTGGTTAAGAAAAAATATGGATTAGAATAAGCCTTGGGATGCACAAAATGACGTAAATGTTTATCCAATGACACAAAGGCACTTATTGGATGAACAACATTCCTTAAGAACGAAAAGGCACTAGAATAAGTTTTGGGATGAACAAAATGACCTAAATGTTAATCCAATGACACAAATGCACTTATTGGATGAACTACATTGGTTAAGAAAAAAGATGGATTAGAATAAGCCTTGGGATGCAAAAAATGACGTAAATGTTAATCCAATGACACAAACGCACTTATTGGATGAACAACATTCCTTAAGAACGAAAAGTGATTAGAATTAGCCTTGGGATGAACAAAATGACGTAAATATTATTCCAATGACAGAAATGCACTTATTGGATGAACTACATTCCTTAAGAAAGAAAAGGGATTCGAATAAGTCTTGGGATGCACAAAATGACATAAATGTTAATCCAATGACACAAACACACTTATTGGATTAACTGAAGGTGCAAACACGAGAAGGGGGGGTTGAATTGTGTTTGACTAACTTGAATACTTTTTCTATTTTTGCAGTTTTATAACAAAACTTGATGTATGAACAAGACAGAGTTAGCAGCTGATATAAAGTAAAATAAAAAATAGAATTTTATATTGGTTCACCGTTAACGAGGCTACGTCCAGTGCCTTCAGCTTGAAGGATTTCACTAATTCAAACCTTGAATTACAACATACCACTGACCCTCCAAGTCAGTCTTCTCAAACAGTGTAACAATCCTAGACTTTTGAGGAATGCAGCACCTTGACTTCTTAAGTCAAGTCTTCTCCCACCAATCTGACCAACCCAGATTGTAGAAGGAATTACAACGCCTTGTATCTAATTGCCAAGTAATCTGCTACCCCTTCTGACTCCCTCAGATTGAAACTCTACTTCAACAACTTAGATCTAACACAAGGGAAAGAATATAACATGAGTACTTGCTTTTGGAAAGCTAGAACTCACAATTAACTTCACTGAAAACTCGAGTGTTTGCTTTTGGAAGTGTATGACTCTTTTGTGATTTTCGATACTAAGTATTCTACCTTGAGCCTCCTTTTATAGATGCGAATTAGGGTCTCTTCCAAGCTTAATATTGAGCTGTATCTTGCTGGATTCTCTTGCAAAAATATCTTGACCGATCGAGCTTCACTTAAATAAAAAACATATCTTTTTAAGCTTCAGATTTGCTTTCAAAAATAACTGGCCAATCATGTCTTTAGTTTCTTCCCGCCAACAGCTCTTGAATTCCACAAGACTTCTGCGCTAGTCAACATCTGGACCTTATTAAGTGATCTGCAGTGATCCTCTGATTTCAGCCAACCCTGGACCACACTTTCTGATCTTCTGATCTCGGCCATCCTGGACATGCAAACTGATATGCTGTGATCCTCTTATCTCGGCCGTTGCTGGACCACACATCCTGACCTTCTGATTTCGACCAACACTGGGCCATGGTTTGATCTTCTGATCTCGGCCGTCACTGGGCCATATCCTTAAATAAGTCTGAACTAGGTCTGGATTGAACTAAAAATAAGTCTGGGAAAATAATATTTCAGTCTGGACATTTCACCTTCGGTTTTGGATCAGTTCTGAATCAAATCTACAGATCATTTCTTCATGTCTGGACTTAGTTTCATACCTTGAACCATGCTATCTTCTGGTCTAGGTCAAATTTGGATTAATTCCTTTGTTCTGGACCCATTAATTTACCCTCTAATTATGTCTAGATCAAGTCTGGGCTGTTTATTATTTCACTGTCAGGCCATCTTCTTGTCAGAATAACTTCTGGATTAAGTCTGACTTATGACTCCTACGGGTCTGGATCAAATCTCCCTTTGGAAGGCTTCCTTCTGGTCTGGTCCAGGTCTCCTTCTTACTTTGCTTCCTTTTGATCTGGGCCAGCAAAGATATCTTCTTGTGATGTTTTGACATCCTAGAGTATCTTCTGGTACCCTCAGGATTCAATCTCTGGAACCCTTTGATTTTCTGCTTCTGATTACTTCAGCTTCTGGTGGCATTTACTTTAATAATTCAAGGTACAAAATAAGATTACATGGACTGCTTTTGTAAACATCAAAATCCTAAGTACTTAGAACCAACTTGGTTCCAACAATCTCCCCCTTTTTGATGATCACAAAACCTTAACTTATTTTGCTAGCTTGTAACTTGAAACACCCCGAGTTTAATACACAGCGAGAGTGTATTTTTTTTTTAAACCGAAATAAATAAATAAGAGAATTTTTTTTGAAATTAATTCAAAGGAATTAAAAGAAAATTAAATTAATTCATTTCATAAAATAGTACGTCGTAATTCCATCAATCAACGTAATTAAATAATTTCATCATAATATCACTAAGTACTTAAACTTTGGGAATTAATAATAAACGTTAATATATTTCAAAAAGACAGTGTCATATCATCTCAAAAAGAACACCCGGCCTGTGGCCCACTAAACAGTATAAGAGTGTGGAAGAGATCAGCGGAAAAGTTATACAATATTCCCAAAATAAATAATTACATCCACCGAATCAAGACCCTATACAAAAAGTCTAAACTGATAATGCACTAAAGCTATAGTAGCAAGGATTCCCTCCGCAGCTCGCCTTGACGTAACGTCCTCCTCCTCATCATATAAGGAAGGATCAGTCTCCTCTGAAGTCAGATCAATACACAATCCGGGTCGCTTCGGCGGTGCTGGAATCTCAACACAATCATCGGATGTCCTAGATGGACCCGAAACATCATCTGCTACTAGTGTCGGTCTTTGATTCTCCTCTTCCACCTCAGTTTCATGTACAGCCCCTCCAGTCACCGAGTTAGGAGTCACCACACCTACTGTGACCTCCGTCTCAGCCCCTCCAATCGGTTCCTCCGCGTCCTCAAAAACTCCGTACGCCTCAAACACCAATTTGGAGGGTACCGAAAAGTCAATCCTCGTATGGGTGTGCTCCACATAGTCCACTACCCCGTTAGTCTTGCAGGTCCTCGCCAGTCTCCCCATGTACGTCGCCCTGCTTGAGACGGGGTCGTATACCCAAGCAGTAGGCAAAAGACGGTCAATGAAATCGAGCGACGTTTCCGTCGTCTGGGTGCCCACTGGAGATATGGGTTTGGGGGGCATCTGAGGGCAAAGCCCAAATTTCCACAATAATAGTAAAGGGTCACCGACCGAAATTAACAAATACCACATAGCATTTATGTCAATCATAACAAGCATATTCATGGCATGTTATGTAACAATGATGATAAATAAGGATGCTCATTTTGAAATATCATGATATGTATACCTTTTCAAACAGCAACCAATTTAATATAAAAATCAAGTTGTAAGTACAAATATCAATTCAGCAATCACCCAATTCATCAGAAATTCAAAATTTCATACATTACTTACACACATCAATTTTTACCCATTAACATCATATCCAATCATAATTCACCGGTCAACCACCCCGATGCAATATGTATATGCTCAGGTACTCAACTTCTTGGAATTTCCAAGGTGCAGTCGCTCACAGACCAGCACACGTGCAGTGTCTCATAGACCAGCACGATTTATATAAGTTAGACTTTAATGGCCACTATGACCATGGTGCAATCTCTCACAGATCAGCCCCAGTGCAGTCGCTCACAGACCAGCACACGTGCAATCGCTTACAGACCAGCACATTTTATGTATACCAAGGTACAGTCGCTCACAAACTAGTACCAGTGCAGTCGCTCACAGACCAACACTCGTGCAGTCGCTCACAGACCAGCAAGTTTCACGTATGCCAAGGTACAATCGCTCATAGACCAGTACCAGTGTAGTCGCTCACAGACCAGCACTCGTGCAGTCGCTCACAGAGCAGCACGTTTTACGCATTACTCTGTGGCCCATCGCGGTCACCACCTGACTATGCAATGCATGGACATGCAATGTTTTCTCTTCACTAAAAACAGTATGCAAACATCAGCAAAAAATCAGCCACTCCATCACTTCCCCAAAACCATCTCAACCCAAATAATTTCATTATCATCACATCAACAAAAATTCAAGCACCTCATCATTACTACTTCACTCTATCTCAAAAAAACTCCATTTTAATTCATCACTAGTCTTCCCAATGTTTCCCCAACTCTTAATGTTCATAAACACATGTTTAAAACTGAGATTTCTGAAAAGAACAGTCTGTATTCGAATACAGCTTCCTTGTATTCGAATACAGAAGCTAAAACAGTACAAAATCAACACTCTGTATTCGAATACAGCATCCTTGTATTCGAATACAGATGATAAAATAGTGCAAAATCAGCATTTTTTCACAACATCAATAAAGATCTCAAGAACCTCATCATCCCCACTTCAAAACTATCTCAGCAACTCCATTTTAATTTATCACAACCCTTCCCAATATTTCCCAATTCTTTAAGTTCATAAAACAATGTTTAAAACTTGAATTTCTAGAAAAAAAAATGAATCTGTATTCGAATACAGCTCCCTTGTATTCGAATACATAAGCTAAAATAGTGAAAAATCAACATACTGTATTCGAATACGAGGGTTTGTATTCGAATACAGATGCGAATACAGTGGCAAAAATTGCAATCCTGTATTCGAATACGACAGGGTCGTAGCCGAATATAGATGCTAAGTCAAAAGCAAAAATCCCTTATCTGTATTCAAATACAGAGGCCCGTAGTCGAATACAAGTTCAAAAATTTGAATAAAACAGAAGCTTTGCAGGCTGTATTCGAATACACTCATGCCGTATTCGAATACACCTTCAAATTCAGTAAAATTTTACAGAAAACTTCAACACGTTTTCAAATTCTTTTCTTTGAAAAACCAACACAACACCAAAACAAAATCACCATTCTTTTGAAACCACAAAACTCAAAACATTTTTCATCAACAACAGATTTTCCAGAACAACACTTCCACCATTTTAAATCCTTTTCTTTTGAAACCATCATCAACACCAAATTGTTATCAACATAACAGAAGACAGAATCACCAACACCAGAACCACCTCACAGTTTTGCTTTAACCACCAAAACATAAAGTGAACCACAAACAGAACAAGCATTTTCAAACGTTTGCATTTTGATCATTCCCAAAACAACATGCAAAGCATTTTCTAGTATTTCCACACAACCAAAACCACATGCAGAGCATTTTCCAGTATCTCCACACAACCAAAACAGCAATGTTGTATCAGCCCAAGCAGCAAACAACACAGAATCATCAAAACATCAACAGAATGCATTTTTCGCATTTTATAACAACATGCACAACAGTTTCGTTTTTCAAACCAGAACTCAAATATAATCACACATCAATCATGCATTTACAGCCCTAAAATGCAAACTAGAAAGTGGAAGGGACCCCTTACCTCTGTTACGTTTTCTGCGCTCGTTTATGCTACCACGACAATGTCGGTGAAACTCCCGTTCGCGTTCACCGCTACGAAAGTGGGTTCTCTAGCTCCGTAATGAGGAGAGGAACATCTTTTGTTCTAGGAACTTGCTGGTTTGGTGCTTGGATTTCCAAGTAATCTCACTTTTGAGGATGCTTTTTTTTTCTACAAACAGAATGGGGAGAGGAAGAAGAAGGGTACTGTTGCATGTAGTAAGGAAGGGGGAAAATGGGTTTTCTGCCTTTGTTCTTGCCACTCCCTCATAAATATAGGCACATATATGTGCCACCTCATCCAACAATAACATTATAATATTGCTTGATCATCATGTACTTAACCACTCTCGTCGTAATTAACAGATAACCTCTTAATTAACTGCCCGATAAATTTAATTACTCGTAATTAAGTTAATTTATCCTTCATCCAATAATTTTAATTCAACCTCCAAAATAAATATTTATATATATATATATTTACACATAATATACATATATTAAATAATTTACAAATATCCTCAAAATACACCTAATATTAAATCCATAATTTAATTTTAAATTTAAGGGTCTTACATAACTCGAAGACTGAATTACTCCCCCTCAGACCAATCTCTCCCCCTAAGTCTGATACTGACTTTTTCTTCTCCTTTTCAACTCCCTTTCTTTTCACTTTTTCTTTTCTTCTCTTCTCCTCTCCTTTTCAACTCCTTCTTTATTCGCTCTTTCTTTTCTCTCTTCAGATTGCCTTTCCTTTTCAACTCCTTCTCTTTTCACTCTTTCTTTTTCTCTCTCCCTGTTTTCTCTCCTTTTCAACTTCTTCGCTTTTTCACTCTTTCTTTTTCTCTCTTTATTTTTCTCTCTCCCTGTTTCTTCTCCTTTTCAACTCTTTCTCTATTCATCTCTTTCTTTTTCGCTCCTCCTTTCTTTTTATCTTTCCTTTTCTACTTATTTCTCCTTTTTCTCTGTCTCCCCCTTTTTGTCATCAACCAAAAAGAGGTCCTACTATTTTTGTGATTTTTTGTTTTTCTCTTTACAAATTACAGAAAGTAAAAATAGAAAATTAAAAAGCATAAAATAAAATTACAAGAAAATTAAAAAAAAACTCCTAAGATGACAACTTGAGCTAGTCAGATATGGAGACAATGCTGAGATGCTTCTTGATGAACTCGAACCTATCTTCAGGTAGTGCTTTGGTGAAGATATCAGCCCATTGATGATCAGTGTCCACAAACTGGATGCTTAAAGTCCCTTTTTGAACATGGTCCCTAATGAAATGGTGTTTCATTTCAATGTGTTTGGCTCTAGAGTGTAAGATAGGGTTCTTGGTTAGGTTTATGGCTGAAGTGTTATCACAGAACAAAGGGATATTGGTTTCAAAGATATTATAATCTTCAAGTTGATATTTCATCCAGAGTAACTGTGACTTGCATCCTGCATCTGATATATACTCAGCTTCAGTTGTTGACATGGCAGTAGTGCTTTGTCTTTTGCTTGACCAAGAGATCAAATTGTCACCTGAGAAGGTGCAGTTGCCGCTTGTACTTTTCCTTTCCAGCTTGTCTCCATCATAGTCGGAATCACAAAAACCTCTGAGTTTGTAGGTGGGGGTTTTCTTGTATAACAGGCTAAGGTTGGTGGTTCCTTTAAGGTATCTCAGAATTTGTTTGACAACAGTTAAATGGGATTCTCTAGGGTCAGCTTGAAAACGGGCACAGACACAAACACTAAACAAAATGTCAGTTCTAGAAGCAGTTAAATAAAGAAGGGATCCAATCATACCTCTGTATGTTTTCTAGTCTACCTTTTGGCTGGTTTCATCTTTCTCAAGTGAGCAGGTTGGGTGCATGGGGGTGGCCATAGGCTTACAATCACTCATCTTGAACTTTTTAAGAAGTTCTTTACTGTATTTAGATTGGTGAATGAGTATACCTGATTTACCTTGGTAAATCTGAATTCCCAGGAAGAACTTCAGTTCTCCCATCATGCTCAATTGGAACTCTTTCTGCATTAGGTCAGAAAACTCTTTGCACAAAGTGCCATTAGTCGATCCAAATATGATATCATCAACATAAACTTGAATAATCAAAATTTCATTTTTAATGGATTTCCTAAATAGAGTATTATCAATCTGGCCTCTATTAAATTCATTCTTAAGCAGAAAGTTACTCAGTCTGTCATACCATGCCCTTCGTGCTTGTTTTAAACCATATAAAGATTTTTTAAGTTTGAAAACATGGTCTGGAAAATCAGAAATTTCAAATCCAGGGGGCTATTTGACATAGACTTCCTCACTTATATAGCCATTTAAGAATGCACTTTTAACATCCATTTGATACAGCATTATATCATGATTAACAGCAAATGATAAAAGAATTCTAATTGCTTCTAACCTGGCCATTGGAGCAAAAGCCTCAGTGTAGTCTATACCTTCCTATTGATTGTATCCTTGAGCTACAAGTCTGGCTTTGTTCCTTACCACTTCACCTTTTTCATTTAGTTTATTTCTGAACACCCACTTGGTTCCAATAATGTTTTTGTTTGGTCTGGGTACAAGATCCAAAACATCATTCCTTTGGAATTCATTCAGCTCTTCTTGCATTGCATGTATCCAACCTTCCTCTGTCAAAGCCTCATCAACATCGCTTGGTTCAATTGTTGATAGTAAACCTAACAGACTAGTTTCTCTACTTGATGATCAGGTCTTTAAAGGTTCTGCTCTACTGCCAATAATGAGAGATTCTGCTTATTTGAAAAACTACATTGGTTAAGAACAAAATTGCATTAGAATAAGCCTTAGGTTGCACAAAATGACGTATATGTTAGTCCAATGACACAAACGCTCATTTTGGATGAAATACATTCATTAGGAACTAAAAGTGATTAGAATAAGCCTTGGGATGCACAAAATGACTTAATGTTAATTCATTGACACAAATGCACTTCTTGGATGAACAACATTCCTTAAGAACAAAAAGGTATTAGAATAAGCCTTGGGATGAACAAAATGACCTAAATGTTAATCCAATGACACAAATACACTTATTGGATGACCTACATTGGTTAAGAACAAAAATGGATTAGAATAAGCCTTGGGAAGCACAAAATAACGTAAATGTTAATCCAATGACACAAATGCACTTATTGGATGAACTACATTGATAAAGAATGAAAATTGATTAGAATAAGCCTCATAATGCACATAATGACCTAAATGTTAACCTAATGACACAAACGCAGTTTTTGGAGGAAATAAATTCCTTAAAAACGAAAAGTAATTAAAATAACTTGGGGATGCACAAAATGACGTAAATATTAATCCAATGATGCAAACGCGATTTTTTTAGGAAATACATTTCTTAAGAACGAAAACTGATTAGAATTAGCCTTGGGATGCACAAAATGACGAAAATGTTAATCCAATGACACAAATGCACTTATTGGATGAACTACATTCCTTAAGAACAAAAAACGATTAGCATAAGCATTGGATGCACAAAATGACCTAAATGTTAATCTAATGAATGCACTTAATGGATGAACTAAATTTGCTTAGAAACGAAAATGGTTTAGAATAAGCCTTGGGATGCACAATATGAGGTAAATATTAATCTAATGACACAAATGCACTTTTTGGATCATATACATTCCTTAAAAACGAAAAATGATTAGCATGAACCTTGGGATGCACAAAATGACGTATATGTTAATTCAATGACACAAATGCACTTTTTGGATCAACTACATTCCTTCAAGACGAAAAGTGATTAGAATAAACCTTGGGATGCACAAAATGACCTAATTGTTAATCCAATGACACAAATGCATTTATTTGATGAACAACATTCCTTAAGAGGTAAAAGGGATTAGAGTAAGCCTTGGGCTGAACAACATGACCTAAATGTTAATCCAATGACACAAATGCACTTATTGGATGAACTACATTGGTTAAGAACGAAAATGGATCAGAATAAGCCTTGGGATGCACAAAAGGACGTAAATGTTAATCCAATGACACAAATGCACTTATTGGATGAACTACATTGGTTAAGAAAGAAAATCGATTAGAATAAGCTTTGGAAGGCACAGAATGACCTAAATGTTTATCTAATGACACAAACGCATATTTTGTATGAAATAAATTCCTTAGGAATGAAAAGTATTAAAAATATGTTTGGGGATGCACAAAATGTCGTAAATATTAATCCAATGACACAAATTCACTTATTGTATGAACTACATTCCTTAAGAACAAAAAACGATTAGCATAAGAATTGGATGCACAAAATGACCTAAATGTTAATCTAATGAATGCACTTAATGGATCACCTTAATTTGTTTAGAACGAAAATGGTTTAGAATAAGCCTTGGGATGCACAAAATGACGTAAATGTTAATCCAATGACACAAATGTACTTTTTCGATGAACTACATTCCTTAAGAACAAAAAGGGATTAGAATAATACTTGGGATGCACAAACTGACGTAAACGTTAATCTAATGACACAAACGCGCTTTTTTGATGAAATACATTCCTTAAGAACGAAAACTGATTAGAATTAGCCTTGGGATGCACAAAATGACGAAAATGTTAATTCAATAACACAAATGCACTTTTTGGTTCAACTACATTCCTTAAGAATGAAAAGTGATGAGAATAAACCTTCGCATGCACAAAATGACCTAATTGTTAATCCAATGACACAAATGCACTTATTGGATGAACAACATTCCTTAAGAAATAAAAGGGATTAGAATAAGCCTAGGGATGAACAAACTGACCTAAATGTTCATCAAAAGACACAAATGCACTTATTGGATGAACTACATTGGTTAAGAACTAAAATGGATTAGAATAAGCCTTGGGATTCACAAAATGACGTAAATGTTAATCCAATGACACAAATGCACTTATTGGATCAACTACATTCCTTAAGGACGAAAAGAGATTAGAATAAACCTTGGGATGTACAAAATGACCTAATTGTTAATCCAATAACACAAATGCACTTAGTGGATGAACTACGTTGGTTAAGAACGAAAATGGAGTAGAATAAGCCTTTGAATACACAAAATGACGTAAATGTTAATCCAATGATACAATTGCACTTATTGGAGAAACTATAATGGTTAAGAACAAAAATGCATTAGAATAAGCCTTAGGTTGCACAAAATGACGTAAAGGTTAGTCCAATGACACAAATGTGCTTATTGGATGAACTACATTCTTTAAGAATGAAAAGTGATTAGAATAAATTTTGGGATGCACAAAATGACCTAATTGTTAGTCCAATGACACAAATGCACTTATTGGATGAACAACATTCCTTAAGAGATAAAAGGGATTAGAGTAAGCCTTGGGATGAGCAAAAGGACCTAAATGTTATTCCAATGACACAAATGCACTAATGGGATGAACTACATTGGTTAAGAACGAAAATGGATTAGAATAAGGCTTGGGATTCACAAAATGACGTAAATGTTAATCCAATGACACAAATGCACTTATTGGATCATATACATTCCTTAAGAACGAAAAATGTTTAGCATAAGCCTTGGGATGCACAAAATGAACTAAATGTTAATCCAATGACACAAATGCACTTAATGGATGAACTACATTGGTTTAGAACGAAAATGGATTAGAATAAGCCTTGTGATGCACAAAATGACCTAAATGTTAATCCAATTGCATAAATTCACTTATTAAATGAACTACGTTGGATAAGAATGAAAATGGATTGGAATAATCCTTGGGATGCACAAAATGCCCTAAATGTTAATCCAATGACACAAATGCACTTAATGGACGAATTACATTGGTTTAGAAGGAAAATGGATTAGAATAAGCCTTGTGATGCAGAAAATGACCTACATGTTAATCCAATGACATAAATTAACTTATTGGAAGAACTGAAGGTGCAAACACGAGAAGGGGGGTTGAATTGTATTTGTAATACTTGAATTCTTTTTATGTTTTTGATGATTATTTAAAATCTGATATATAAGCAAGCAGAATTAACAGCGGATAAAGTAAAATAATCAACACAAAGATTTATCCTGGTTCACCATTAACTAGGCTACATCCAGTCCCTTCACATTGAAGGATTTTTCCACTAATTCAAAACATCTGAATTACAACAGCAATACTTACCCACAAAGTTAGTCTTCCCAAACAGAATAACAATCCTCGACTTTTAAGGAACACAGCACCTTGACTTCACAAGTCAAGTCTTCTCCTACCAATCTGACAACCCCAGATTGCAGAAGGGATTTCAACACCTTGAATCTAATTGCTAAGTCACCTGCTACTTCTTCTGACTCTTCAGATTGTAGATTATACTTCAACAATATAGATCTGACACATGGGAATGAAAAACAAGAGTACTTGATTCTGGAAAGCTGATACTCACAATTAACCTCACTGAAAACTCGAGTGTTTGCCTCTGGAAGTTTATGACTCTTTTACTGATTTTCGTAACAAATTTTTCTGCCTTGAGCCTGCTGTTAGAGATGAAAATTAGGGTTTCTTCCATGATCAAATTCGAGTTGTATTTGTCCAAATTCTCTTGCAAAAATAACTTGGCAAATCCTGTTTCACTTAAATAAAAATCGTATCTTTTAGCTTCAAATTGCATTTGCAAATTCTGTTGACCAATCTTATGTCTTTTAATTTCAAACCGTATCTTTCTTCCCTCCATTTGCTTTTAAATTCCTCGAAGACTTCAATTTATTTTTGTATCAATTCCCCTTAATAATATGATCAAATTTCTATCAAAATTTAATCAAGTCTTTTTTGAATTTTAATCAAGTTATCACTGATTTTCATCATGATTAAAATCTGGACCATATGATCTTCTGATCTCGACCAACTCTGGAATTATGTATTCTAATCTGCCCCAATTATAAGATCCTCTAATTTCAGCCAACACTGGACCATTTGATATGATCTTCTAATGTCGGCCAACACTGGGCCATGATACGTTAATCTAGACCAATGATCTGAACATTTTCCCTTGATCTGGACCAAGTCTGGATTGAGTCTGGATTGTATCTGATTTAAATATGGACTTATGATATTTTAATCTGGACCATTGATCTTTTAATGTGGACATTTATCTTCTGGATTAAATCTGGACAATTATTTCTTCTGATCTGCACTGAGTTTTATGTTCTGGACCATGCTATCTTCTGGTCCGGACCAAGTCTGGATTAAGGCTGGACTGATTCTTATGTTCACGACCAGGCTATCTTCTGGTCAGGATTGAGTCTGGACCAAGTCTGACTTATGTTTCCTGCTGGTCTGGAACAAGTCTCCCTTTGATAGGCTTCCTTCTGGTCTGGACCAAGTCTCCTTCTGGACTCTGATTCCTTCTTATCTGGGCCAAGAAAAATATCCTCTGATGATGTTATTTGTCCTTTGATGTTTTGCCTTTGATGACATCCTCTGATATCCTCTAGAGGTGTATCCTCTGGTGCCTTCAAGATTCATCCTCTAGTACACTTTGGATGTTTCCTCTGGCCGAACCTTCTGGTGACATTTCTATCCTCTGGTTGCTTCCTCTCGATGTATACTCTGGTGGTGTCATCCTCTGATTTTGCACAGCTTCTGATTTGTTCTTCTAAGTCAAAATACTATTTACATAAAATACTTTTGTTAACATCAAAACTTTGATTGATCGAACCAACTTGGTTCCAACAATCTCCCCCTTTTTGATGATGACAAACTTTGTATTTATGATAGCTATTTTTCTTTCTTTTGACTTTGACTCCCCAAAGGACTATGCTTTATTTTGACTTTTTTTTCTCCGCCTATGTCTAATGCCCCAGATTCTCAATCAAATACATCTTCTCCCCCTTTGTCATCAGACAAAAAAATAAAAAATTTAAAAAATACTTCTCTAAAAAGACTACTTGATCTAGTCAGATATGGAGATTATGTTGAGATGCTTCTTGATGAACTCAAATCGATCTTAAGGCAATGGTTTGGTGAAGATATCAGCCCATTGATGATCAGTGTCTACAAACTGGATGCTTATTGTTCCCTATTGAACATGATCTCTGATAAAGTGATGCTTGATTTCAATGTACTTGGCTCTAGAGTGTAGGATAGGGTTCTTGGTTAGGTTTATGGCTGAAGTATTGTCACAAAACAATGGGATGTTGGTTTCAAATATGTTGTAGTCTTCCAACTGATGTTTCATCCAGATTAACTATGAACTGCATCCTACTTCTGATATGTATTCAGTTTCTGCTGTTGACATGGCAATGGTGCTTTGTCTCTTGCTTGACCAAGAAATCATATTATCACCTAGAAACGTACAGTTGCCACTTGTGCTTTTTCTTTCTAATTTGTCTCCAACATAATCAGAATCACAAAAACCACTTAATTTGTAAGATGCGGTTTTTTTTGTAGAGCAAGGTAAGATGTTGAAGGTGCAAACACGAGAAGGGGGGTTGAATTGTGTTTGACTAACTTGAATACTTTTCCTGTTTTTACACTTTTAAAACAAAACTTGATGTATGAATAAAAATAGAGTTAGCAGCGGATATAAAGTAAAAATTAAACACAGAATTTTTATACTGGTTCACCGTTAACGAGGCTACGTCCAATCCCTTCACCTTGAAGGATTTCACTAATTCAAACCTTGAATTACAACAGTTCCACTAACCCTCCAAGTCAGTCTTCTCAAACAGTCTAACAATCCTAGACTCTTGAGGAATACAACACCTTGACTTCCTAAGTCAAGTATTCTCCTGCCAATCTGACAACCCCTGATTGTATAAGGAACTACAACGCCTTGAATCTAATTGCCAATTAATCTTCTACCCCTTCTGACTCCCTCAGATTGTAGACTCTACTTCAACAACTTAGATCTCACACAAGGGAAAGAAAATAACACGAGTGCTTGCTTCTTGAAAGCTGGAACTCACAATTAACCTAACTAAAAACTTGAGTGTTTGCTTTGGAAGTGTATGACTCTTTTGTTATTTTCAATGCTAAGTATTCTGCCTTGAGCCTCCTTTTATAGATGCAGATTAGGGCCTCTTCCAATGCTTAAATTCAAGCTAAATCTTGCTGGATTCTCTGTAAAAATAACTTGACCAATTGGGCTTCATTTAAATAAAAAACATATCTTTTTTTTAAGCTTCAGATTTCTTTCAAAAATAACTGGCCAATTAAATCTTTAGTTGCTTCCCGCCACAGCTCCTGAATTCCACAATACCTCCCTTTATTTTTGTAACAAATCTTTTTAATACTTTGATGAAATTAAATTAAAATCTCCACCGTTAATCCATTTGATCTTCTGCGCTAGTCCACATTTGAACCATATTAACTGATATGCTGTGATCCTCTGATTTCGGCCATCCCTGGACCACACTTTCTAACCCTCTAATCTTCTGATCTTGGCCATCTTGGACCTGCACCTGATATGCTATAATCCTCTGATCTCGGCCATTATTGGACCACACATCCTGACCCTCTGATTTCGGCCAACACTGGGTCATGGTCTGATCTTCAGATCTGGGCCATCACTGGGCCAATTAATTAAAACTGAACTATTGATCTGGAAATCTTCCCTCTAATTTGGGCCAATTCTGGACTTGGTGTGGATTAAATTGAAATTAAATCTGGACAAGTAATATTTCAGTATGGACATTTTACCTTTGATTTTGGATCAGATCTGGATCAATTCTGGAAATCATTTCTTCTGGTCTGGACTTAATTTCATGCCCTGAATCATGCTATCTTATGGTCTGGGTCAAATCTGGATTGATTCTCTTGTTCTGAACTCATTAACTTATCTTCTGGTTGAGTCTGGATCAAGTCTGGTCAGAATAACTTTTGGATTAAATCTGACATTTGATTCCTTCTGGTCTGGAACAACTCTCCCTCTGGCAGGCTTTCCTCTAGTATGGTCTAGGTCTTCTTCTAACATTGCTTCCTTTTGATCTGGGCCAACAAAGATATCTTCTGGTGATCCTGGAGTATCTTCTGGTAATTCCAGGATGCATTCTGAATGCATCTTCTGCCTCTGCAAACTTCATTTTATGGTTGTATTTAATGTAATAATTCAAGGTACAAAATAAGATTACATTGAGTGCTTTTGTAAACATCAAAAATCCTAAGACTTAGAACCAACTTGGTTCCAACAGATGTGTGGTTCCTTTAAGGTATCTAAGGATTCTTTTGACACTAGTTAAGTGGGATTCCCTAGGGTCAGCTTGAAAACGACCACAGACACAAACACTAAACAAAATGTCAGGTCTAGAAGCAGTTAGGTAAAGAAGGGATCCAATCATACCTCTGTAAGTTTTCTGGTCTACCTTTTGGCCGGATTCATCTTTTTCAAGTGAGCAGGTGGGGTGCATGGGGGTGGCCATAGGCTTACAATCACTTATCTTGAATTTTTTGAGAAGTTCTTTAGTGTACTTAGATTGGTGAATGAGTATACCAGTTTTGCCTTGCTGAATCTGAATTGCTAGGAAGAACTTAAGATCTCCCATCATACTCATCTGAAACTCTTGCTGCATCAAATGGAAAACTCTTGGCAGAGAGTGCCATTAGTGGATCCAAAGATAATATCATCAACATAAACTTGAATGATTAGAATATCATCTTTAATGGATTTTCTAAACAAAGTGTTATCTATTTGGCCTCTATCAAACTAATTTTTAAGTAAGAAATTGTTAAGTCTGTCATACCATGCCCTAGGTGCTTGTTTTAAACCATATAAAGATTTTTTAAGTTTAAAAACATGGTTTGGAAAATTAGAACTTTCAAAACCAGGGGGCTGTTTGACATAGACTTCCTCACTTATATAACCATTTAAGAAAGCACTTTTGACATCCATTTGATACAAACTAATATCATGATTTGCAGCAAAAGAGAGTAGGATACGAATTGCTTCTAACTTGGCCACTGGAGCAAAAGTCTCAGTGTAATCAATGCCTTCTTGTTGACTGTATCCTTGTGCCGCAAGCCTAGCTTTATTCTTGACTACTTCACCTTTTTCATTGAGTTTGTTCCTGAACACCCACTTGGTTCCAATGATATTTTTGTGTGGTCTGGACACCAGATCCCAAACATCATTCCTTTCAAACTCATTCCACTCTTCTTGCATTGCAAGAATCCATCCTTCTTCTTCCAGTGCTTCATCAACAATAGTTGGTTCAATGGTAGAAAGTAAACCAAACAAACTTGTTTCTTTAAGTGATGATCTGGTTTTCAATGGTTCAGCTACGCTTCCAATAATCCGTGTGTCTGGATGTGAAGACTTGTACTTCCACCCTTTCTTTCCTTCTGACTTGTCTTTAGGTTCAGCATTGTCTTCGAATTTGCTTTCATCCTTTTCTTTCTCTGGTTTTGTTGTTTGATCTACTCCTGCTTCATGTGCTTCTGGTAAACCTGCAATTTCCTCATCTTGCTTTGACTTGTTAGAGTCAAGCTGTTTGTCATCAAACTTAATGTGTATGGACTCCTCCACAGTGTTAGTTTCTTTATTAAACACTCTATAAACTTTTGATCTCTCAGAATAACCAATGAAGGTACACTTTTGAGATCTAGAATCAAATTTTGCAAGATTATCCTTAGTGTTTAACATATAACAAATGCAGCCAAACTGTTTGAAATAGGAAATATTAGGTTTCTTACCTTTCCACAGTTCATATGGAGTTTTGTTTACTTTGTTCTGGATGTAGCATGCAGTGTTGACAGCTTCTGCCCATAGGTAGGTACCAACATTCATGTCATTCAGCATGGTTCTGGCCATCTCCTGTAGTGACCTGTTCTTCCTTTCAATAACTCCATTCTGTTGAGGTGTTCTCGGGGATGAGAAGTTGTGAGAGATATCATTCTCATCGCAAAATTCTTCAAAGTACCTTTTCTCAAACTCACCTCCATGATCACTTCTAATAGTTATGATTTTAAAAACTTTTTCATTCATAACTTGCTTGCAGAAAGAAATAAATACCTTATGGGATTCATCTTTGTTTCTCATAAAGTTTACCCAAGTCCACCTTGAGTAATCATCAACTATGACAAACCCATACTTCTTACCACTAAGGGATGCAGTTTGAACAGAACCAAACAGATCTAAACGAAGCAGTTCAAGAGGTGGTGAAGTAGAAATATAGTTTAGGTTTAAAAGAGCTTTTGGTCTATTTACTTGTTTGACATGCTTCACACAGAATCTCAGATTTGGTACTTAGTTTGGGGAGACCTCTCACTAACTGAAGTTTACTTAACTCAAAAACCAGCCTTTGGTTTGCATGGCCTAACCTTTTGTGACAAATCAGATTTTCCTCCCTCACAGATAAAAGACACTTAACTTTCTGCTTAACAAGACTAAATAGATCTATCTTATAGACATTATTCTGCCTAACACCAGTGAAAAAACAGATCCATTTTTTTGACTAACAGCCTTGCATGTTTTCTAATTAAACACAACATCATACTTGCAGTCACTTAGCTGACTAATGCTTAACAGATTGTGATTCAGACCTTTAACTAATAAAACATTTTTAATAGATAAGGAAGAAGAACAATTACCAATTGTGCCTGTACCAATGATCTGACCTTTCTAGTTTCCTTCGAAGGAAACCTTGCCTCCTTTTTTCAGAGTCAGCTTCTGGAACATTGATCTGTCTCTAGTCATATGCTTGGAGCATCCACTGTCTAGATACCATGCTTTGTGTTGCAGGTCAGACCTTTCTTTTTCTGATACTTCACCGTCAGAGTCAGACTCAGTGTTGTAATCAGATTTTGACGAGCCTTCAGAGCTAGTTGTGTTTCTGGCTGAACTGTTCCCTTGATTCTGCTTCGGCTGATACACCATGTTCCTCTGGTGATTTTGGACCTTATGGTGATTCTGGTAATTCTGCTTCTTCTGGTAATACTGAAGCTGATGTGAGTGTTTCTGCTGTTTGTGGCTGAACTTCTGATTCTCATACTGATACTGGTTCTGGTTTTGGTTCTGGTTCAGGTTCTAGTTCTGATTCTGATGTGAATTGTACTGACCAGACCTTCTTTCATCAGACTCATTTTGCTTATGTCTGGTGGAAACTGGAACATACACCTTTTGCTGTTTGTCCATTGCCAGCATCCATTGACCAGGCACCATGATTGATGTTTCCTTCTGGGTTGCTCAGAATATCTGCAACATAAACAATTTTGTTCTTTGGTACCCAAAACTGGTTGGGTCTAGGTTTGTTAGACTTAACAAGTATCTTGTCTTTCCTAGATTTTATCGTAGGACAAGACAATTTAGAATGACCCTTTTTAGCACAAATAATGCACAAAACATTAGAATAAGCAGATTTAATTTCAGCACAGATTCAGTAAAACCTATTCCTCTCTTACCATTGTTACTGATTCCATAAATCATGGAAGCATACTTACTTCTTTCCATACCATTTGCAATAATGTTTTGAAAAGCTTGTTCATGCATATCAAATTCACAAACAGAATTGGAAGTAGAGCAAATATTACTTTTGAGAGTTAGATTTTTAGAATTGAGTCTAGCAACATCAGTTTTAAAATTAGTGTTTTCAGTTGCAAACTCAGCATTCTAATTCTTTAAAATTTTTACTTCTTTGGTTAGAATTTTCTTTTCTTCCCTAAGAGTTTTTAGTTTTAAAGACATCTTGTTGTTGACATTTAGAAATTCTTAATGAGTAGTAATTAATTCAGATTTAGTAAGATCAGAGAATACCTCTTTGTTTTCATCTTCTGAATCAGTTCCAGAGTCTGTACTGGATCCAGAACTTGAGTTGGTATGTGCCATCAGAGCCAATACTGCTTCTTCTAATGTGCTTCCAGACTTGCCAGAATGAATGATTTGTCCATTCTTCTTACCTTCTGCTTTTCTTCCAGAGCTAGTACCTTTATGGAGTCTAGAGGCAAACTTGATGTGAGCCATCATAGCTGTTTCTGCCTCATCATCATTAGATGATTCCTCTTCTGAGTCAGATGCATCCCTTGCTGCCATCAAACCCTTCTTCTTGAATCTGGAACCTTTCTTGTGATGTTTTCCTTTCTCCATGTTTGGACATTCTGAATTGATATGTCCAGGTTCATTGCATCCATAGAAGTTGATGCTTTTCATGTCAACTTCTTCTTTTCCTCTGTTGGAGTATTTTCCATTTTTCCTGGGAGCTTTCTTCTTTCTGTTTTGCCACATCTTTGCAATCTGCTTGGTTATGTAAGCAAGATCATCATCTTCACAATCATTATCCTCTGATTCTGATACAACCTTTGCAGTTTTCTTCTATTTTGACTTAAGGGCTGAAGTCTTCTTCTTCTTTGGTTCATCTGCATCCAGCTCTATTTCATGATACCTGAGGGAGTTGATCAGATCTTCAAGCCTCAAGGTATTCAGATCTCTGGCTTCCTGTACTGTAGTAAACTTTGGTCTCCATTTGGCTGGTAAGCTTCTGAGGATCTTCTTTATATGATCTGCAGTGGTGTAGCTTTTCTTTAATACTTTTAAACCTGATACAAGAATCTGGAATCTGCAGAACATTGCTTCAATGTCTTCATCCTCTTCCATTTTGAACAGCTCATACAGTTTGACCAGTATGTTTGACTTTGCCTCTTGAACCTGTTGACTTCCTTCATAGGTTAGAACCAGACTATCATAGATGCTTTTTGCTGTCTCCTTGTTGGTGCATCTATCAAATTCTTTAAATGTGATAGCATTGATTATGATGGTTCTGGACTTGTGGTGCAGCTTGTATAATTTCCTCTGGTTGGGATTCATATCTGCTACATCCAGTTCTTGACCAGTTTCATCTCCTGGTACAGTGGGTGCAGTGTAGCCTATGACTACCAAGGTCTAGAGATCAGGATGTTGGCAGATGAAGAAGCTTCTCATTCTGTCCTTCCAGTATTCAAAGTGATCTCCATCAAACAATGGTGGCCTGTTGATGTTGAACCTTCTTGGACCTTTCCTCAAACACTGTTAAATGCTCAGCCTTGAGACCGAGCTCTGATACCAATTAAAGGTGTAAACACGAGAAGAGGGGTTGAATTGTGTTTGTAATACTTGAATTCTTTTTCTGTTTTTGATGATTATTTAAAATCTGATATATAAACAATCACAATTATCAGCAGATAAAGTAAAATAATCAACACAAAGGATTTATCCTAGTTCACCATTAACTAGGCTACATCGAGTCCCTTCACCTTGAAAGATTTTTTCAATAATTCAAAACCTCTGAATTACAACAGCAATACTGACCCTCCAAGTCAGTCTTCCCAAGCAGTCTAACAATCCTAGACTATTGAGGAACACAACACCTTTACTTCACAAGTCAAGTCTTCTCCTACCAATCTGACAACCCCAAATTGCATAAGGGATTTCAACACCTTGAATCTAATTGCTAAGTCACCTGCGACTTTTTCTGACTCTTCAGATTGTAGACTCTACTTCAACAATATAGATCTAACACAAGGAAACGAACAACAAGAGTACTTGCTTCTGAAAAGTTGATACTCACAATTAACCTCACTGAAAACTCAACTGTTTTCCTCGGGAAGTTTATGACTCTTTTACTAATTTTCAATGACAAAGTCATCTGCCTTGAGCCTCCTTTTATAGATGAAAATTAGGGTTTCTTCCATGATCAAATTCAAGTTGTATCTGTCCAGATTTTCTTGCAAAAATAACTTGGCAAATCCTGTTTCACTTAAATAAAAATCGTATCTTTTTAGCTTCAGATTGCATTCGAAAATTCTGTTGACCAATCTTGTTTCTTTTAATTTCAAACTGTATCTTTCTTCCCTCCAATTGCTTTTAAATTCCCTCCAAGACTTCAATTTATTTTTGTATCAAATCCCCTTAATAATTTGATTAAATTTCTATCAAAATTAAATCAAGTCTTTTTTGAATTTTAATCCAGTTATCACTGATTTTCATCATGATTAAAATCCAGACCGTATGATCTTCTGATCTCGACCAACTCTGGACTTATGTAATCTGATCTGCCCAAATTATGTGATCCTCTGATCTTGGCCAACACTGGACCATATGATCTGATCTTCTTATCTCGACCAACACTGGGCCATATGATTTGATCTTCTGATCTCAGCCAACACTGGGCCATGATACTTAAATCTTGACCATTGATATGAACATTTTCCCTCTGATCTGGACCAAGTCTGGACTGAGTCTGGATTGAATCTGAATTAAATCTGGACTAATGATATTTTAATCTGGATCATGGATCTTTTAATCTGGACATTGATCTTCTGATCTAGATCATGTCTGGATTAAATCTGGACAATCATTTCTTCTAATCTGGACTGAGTTTTAGGTTCTGGACCATACTATCTTCTGGTCTAGACCAAGTTTGGATTATGTCAGGACTGATTCTTATGTGCACGACCAAGCTATCTTCAAGTCAGGATTGAGTCTGGACCAAGTCTGACTTATGTTTCCCGCTGGTCTGAAACAAATCTCCCTCTGACAGGCTTTCTTCTGGTCTGGACCAAGTCTCTTTCTGGACTCTGCTAACTTCTGATATGGGCCAAGAAAGATATCCTCTGATGATGTTATTTGTCCTTTGATGTTTTGCCTTTCATGACATCCTCTGATATCCTCTGGAGGCTTATCCTCTGGTGCCTTCAGGATGCATCCTCTGGTACACTCTGGATGTTTCCTTTGGCCAAACCTTCTGGTGACATTTCTATCCTCTGATTGCATCCTCCGGATGTATCCTCTAGTGGTGTCATCCTCTGATTTTGCACAGCTTCTGATTTGTTCTTCTAAGTCAAAATACTATATACATAAAATACTTTTGTTAACACCAAAACATTGATTGATTGAATTAACTTGGTTCCAACAAGAACTACATTGGTTAAGAACGAAAATCCATTAGAATAAACCTTGGGATGCACAAAATGACGTAAATGTTAATCCAATGACGTAAATGAAAACCATTCCTTAACAACGAAAAGTGATTAGTATAAGCCTTGGGATGCACAAAATGACGTATATAATAATTCAATGACACAAATGCACTTTTTGGATCAACTACATTACTTAAGGACGAAAAGTGATTAGAATAAACCTTGGGATGCACAAAATGACATAAATGTTAATCCAAAGACACAAACGCACTTTTAGGATGAACTACAATGTTAATCCAATGACACAAATGCACTTATTGGATGAACTACATTGGTTAAGAACGACAATGGATTAGAATAAACTTTGAGATGCACAAAATGACATAAATGTTAATCCAATGATACAAATGCACTTTTTGGATGAAATACATTCCTTTCGAACGAAAAGGGATTTGAATAAGCCTTGTGATGGACAAAATTACCTAAATGTTAATCCAATGACACAAATGCACTTAATAGATGAACCAAGTTGGTTAAGAACGAAAACGGATTAGAATAAGACTTGGGATGCAAAAAATGAAGTAAATGTTACTCCAATGACACAAACGCACTTTTTGGATGAAATACATTCCTTAAGAACGAAAAGTGATTTGAATAACCTTTGGGATGCACAAAACGACGTAAACGTTAATCCAATGAAAATAGTGCAATTATTAGATGAACTACATTCCTTAAGAACAAAAAATAATTAGAATAAGGCTTGGGATGCGTAAAATGACCTAAATGTTAATCCAATGACACAAATGCACTTATTGGATAAACTACATTGGTTTAGAATGAAAAGGGATTAGACTAAGCATTGGGATGCACAAAATGACCTAAATATTACTCCAATGACACAAATGCACTTATTGGATGAACTATGTTGGTTAGGAACGAAAATGGATTAAAATAACCATTGTGATCCACAAAAATGATTTAAATGTTAATCCAATGACACAAACACACTTTTTGGATGAAATGCATTCCACAAGAACGAAAAGTGATTAGAATACGCCTTGGGATACACAAAAAGACGAAATGTTAATCCAATGACAAAAATGCACTTATTGGATGAACTACGTTCCTTAAAACGAAAAATGATTAGAATAAGCCTTGGGATTCACAAAAAGACCTAAATGTTAGTCTAATTACAAAAATGCAGTTATTGTACGAACTACATTCCTTAAGAACGAAAAGGGATTAGAATAAACCTTGGAATAAACAAAATGACATAATTGTTAATCCAATGACACAAATGCACTTATTCGCTAAACTACATTGGTAAAGAACGAAAATGGATTAGAATAAGCCTTGGGATTCAAAAAATGACATAAATATTAATCCAATGACACAAATGCACTTTTTAGATAAAATACATTCCATAAGAACGAAAAGTGATTAGCATCAGCATTGGGATGCACAAAATGACCTATTTGCTAAACCAATGACACAAATGCACATGTTGGAAGAACTACATTCCGTTAGAACGAAAAGGGATTTGAATAAGCCTTGTGATAGACAAAATTACCTAAATGTTAATCCAATGATACAAATGCACTTAATGGATCAACTAAGCTGGTTAAGAACGAAAACGGATTAGAATAAGACTTGGGATGCACAAAATGACGTAAATGTTAACCCAATGACACAAACGCACTTTTTGGATGAAATATATTCCTTAAGAACGAAAAGATATTCGAATAACCTTTGGGATGCACAAAACGACGTAAATGTTAATCCAATGAAAAGAGTGCAATTATTGGATGAACTACATTCCTTAAGAACAAAAAATGATTAGAATAAACCTTGGGATGCACAAAATGACCTAAATGTTAACCCAATGTCAAAAATGCACTTATTCATTGAACTACATTCCTTATGAACGAAAAATGATTACAAAAAGGCTTGGGATGCACAAAATGACCTAAATGTTAATCCAATGACACAAATGCACTTATTAGATGAATTACAATCCTTATGAACGAAAAGGGATTACAATAAGCCTGGGGATCCATAAAAAGACCTAAATGTTAATTCAATGACACAAATGCACATATTGGAGGTACTACATTAGTTTAGAACGAAAATGGATTAGAATAAGCCTTGGGATGCACAAAATGACGTCAATATTAATCCAACGACACAAACCCACTTTTTGGATAAAATACATTCCATAAGAACGAAAAGTGATTAGAATAAACCTTTAGTTCACAAAATGATGTAAATGCCAATCCAATGACACAAACGCACTTATTGGATGAATTACATTCCTTAAGAACAAAAAGTGATTAGAATAAGCCTTAGGATGCACAAAACGACGTAAATGTTAATCCAATGACACAATTGCACTTATTAGATGAATTACAATCCTTATGAATGAAAAGGGATTAGAATAAGCCTTGAATTGTATAAAAAGACCTAAATGTTAATCCAATGACACAAATGCAATTATTGGTGGAACTACATTGGTTAAGCACGAAAATGTATTAGAATAAGCCTTGGGATGCACAAAATGACGTTAATGTTAATCCAATGACACAAACGCACTTTTTGGATGAACTACATTGGTTAAGATTGAAAATTGATTAGAAGATGCCTTGGGATGCACAAAATGACGTAAATGTTAATCTAGTGACAAAAACGCACTTTTTGGATGAAATACATTCCTTAAGAACCAAAAGTGATTAGAATAACCTTTGGGATGCACAAAATGACGTAAATGTTAATCCATTGACAAAACTGCACTTATTGGATCAACTACATTCCTTAAGAACGAAAAATGATTAGTATAAGCCTTAGGATGCACAAAATGACCTAAATGTTAATCAAATGACAAAAATGCACTTATTGAATGAACTACATTTCTTAAGAACAAAAAATGATTAGAATAAGGCTTGGGATGCACAAAATGACCTAATTGTTAATCCAATGACACAATTGCACTTTATGGATGAACTACGTTGGTTAAGAACGAAAATGGAATAAAATAAGCCTTCGTATGCACAAAATGATGTAAATGTTAATCCAATGACACAAATGCAGTTATTGTGTAACACCCCGAGTTTAAAACACAGCACGAGTGTAATTTTTTTTTTTTAAAAACGAATACATAAATAAAAGAGTTTTCAGAATTGCGTTCCAAGGAAATTAAAATCAATTCAAATTAAATATCATTCAACTTCGTAATTAAAAATAGTAAGGAATTTTAAAACAGCAACATCACAATTGAATCGAATGAGATATTTATGGGAATTTGATCTTTATAATATACTAAAATAAAGATACATCAAAATATTTATCAGAGTGCGGAAGAGTTTTACAATAATTCCCAAAATGAATATTTACAACCATTGAGTTCAAAACCCTATACATAAGTCTACTCTGATCATACCCTAAGCTACAGTAGCATTACAATATTCACAAGTCTTTTCTTCACCCAGCTGCTCATCTCTTTGCATAGCCCACAAGTAAAGATCAAGGGAAACTAACGACGTTCCCTGTCGTTAGTATGACCATCAGGGGTACGGTTCTGAATCTCATCTGAGGGCAACGCCCAATTTCCACAATAATTGTAAAGGGTCACCGACTGAAAATAACAATTACCACATAGCAGTTATATCAAGAATATCAAACATATTCATAGTACATGATGATAAATAAGGATGCTAAATTTTGAAATACATGTCATTTGTACTTTACAAAACAGCAACCAAGTAAGTATAAAAATCATGATGTAAGCACAAACATCAATTCATCCGAAATTACAGCTTTTAAAAAAAATACTTACTCACACAACAATTTTCCACCATCAACATAAAATCAAACGTGACCCTCCGGTCAAACACTCCGATGCAATATGTATATGCTCACTATAGATTAGCACTCCGGTCAATCACTATAGATTAGCACTCGTGCAATCACTACAGATCAGCACGTGGCTGCACATTTCAGGCTACAGACACTACACTTATATACCAGATGGCACATTTCAGGCTACAGACACTACACAGATGGCACATTTCAGTCCAGTACCAGTGCAGTCGTTTATCTCACCAACACTTATATACCAAGGTACAATCACAGATTAGTACCTACTGCAATCACTACAGATCAGCACGTGGATGCGCATTACTCTGTGGCCCATCGCGGGTACCACCTGACCATGCCATGCATGAATATGCATTGTTTCACTTCATTGAAAACAGTATGCAACCTTAGTAAAATTCATGCATTTTCCTCATTTTTAAAACATCTCAACACATTCAAAGATTAACCATTCAAGCAAGCATTACACTTTGCATTACCTCAAAGTTCCACTCTTTATTAACAAAGGTTTTCCCCAACTGTTAAGATTCAAAACTGTGATTAAAATTGAGGTTTCTGGCAAAAATACGAATCTGTATTCCAATACAACTTCATTGTATTCGAATACAGGGGCTGTCACAGTACAAAAATCAGAATTTCTACAACTTCAGTAAATTCTAAAAAAACTTCATCATCACCACTTCAAACTATCACCAAATTTCCATTTTTAATCACCACAAATCTTCCTAAGGTACCCCAACACTTAAGGTTTATAAAACAATGTTAAAAACTTGAATTTCTGAAAAACACGAATGTGTATTCGACTACAGCTACCTTGTATTCGAATACAGAAGCTAAAACAGTGAAAAATCAGCATTCTGTATTCGAATACGAGGCCTTCGTAGTAGAATACAGATGCGAAGTCAGTGGCAAAAGTTGCAAATCTGTATTCGGCTACAGAGGGTTGTAGTCGAATATAGTGGTTAAAACAGAAGCAAAAATTGCAAATCTGTATTCGGCTACAGAGGGTCGTAGTCGAATACAGATGCTAAGTCAGTAGCAAAATTGGAAAATCTGTATTCGACTACAGGGGCTCGTAGTCGAATACAAGTTCGAAAACTTAGGGAAAATGGAAGCTTTGCAGGTTGTATTTGAATACACTCAATGCCGTATTCGAATAAACCTTCGAAATCAGTGAATTTTCCTGAAACTTCAACACATTTTCAAAACCTTTTCTTTTGAAAATCCAACCCAACACCAGAATCATAATTCCCCTCTTTTAAAACCTCAACTCAGAACATTTTTCATCAAATAACAACAACAGATTTTTCATAAAAATACTTCCACCATTTTAAATCCCTTTTCATTTGAAACAACCATCAACACCAGATTGTTTAACAAAACACAGCAAAACACATATTTCTCAAACCAGAATAACCTCACTGATTTTTAACAAAACAAAATCAGAACCAGAATCATCATTCCACACTCACATAATGATTTTCAAAACATAATACAATGTTTTTCAGAAACATAAACCAAATATCATTCATCACACATGCATTTACCTTAAATGCAATCTAGAAAGTTGGAAGGTGCCCTTACCTTAGTTACGTTCCCTTAGCTCGTACGCTTCTGCGACAAAAGCCGACGATACTCCCGTTCGCGTTCGCCGCTACGAAAATTAGTTCTTTAGCTCCGTAACGATCAGAGGAATGACTTTCGTACTCGAAACTTTCTGATTCGACACTCTGATTTTCCAGAACGATGACTTTTAAGTAAACTGTTTTTCTTCACCAACACTCAGAAAATTAGAAGAAGAAGAAGAAGATAAAGAAGAACTGGCGCGTAGAGGAAAGAAGGAAAAGCTTCTTACTTAAATATCCACATAAAGCAACTGACACAGCAGAGGAGAGAGGAATTGTTTCCTTTTTCACAAATATCTACGCCACCTCACCAATTCTTATATCAAAATATCTTTTGATCCTCCAGCACTTAACCCGTTTCCGTCGAAATTAGCAGAGAATATCTTAATTAACGGTCTGATAATTTAGTTACTCAAAATTAAATTAATCCATCCATTATCCAATAATTTTAATTCCATCTCCAAAACAATTAATTATGTATATATATATATATTTACAAAAAATATACATATATTGAATATTACACCGATATTCCCAAAATACCCTTAAAATCAAATCTGAATTTAATTTTAAATTTAAGGGTCTTACATATTGCAACATTCCTTAAGACCGAAAAGTGACTAGAATAAGCCTTGGGATGCATAAAACGACGTAAATGTTATTCGACAGACACAAAAGCACTTATTTGATGAACTACATTCCTTATGAACGAAAAATGCTTAGAATAAGCCTTAGGATGCACAAAATGACCTAAATGTTAATCCTATGACAAAAATGCACTTATTGGTGGAACTACATTGGTTAAGAAGGAAAATGGATTAGAAGAAGCCTTGGGAGGCACAAAATGACGTAAATGTTAATCCAATGACACAAACACACTTTTTGGATGAAATACATTCCTTAAGAACAAAAAGTGATTAGAATAAGCCTTTGGATGCACAAAACGACGTAAATGTTAATCCAATGACACAAATGCACTGATTGGATGAACTACATTCCTTAAGAACAAAAAATGATTAGAATAAGCTTTTGGATGCACAAAATGACCTAAATGTTAATCCAATGACACAAACTCACTTAACGGATGAACTACGTTGGCTAAGAGCGAAAAATGTTTAGAATAAGGCTGGGGATACACAAAATGACCAAAATGTTAATCCAATGACAAAAGTACACTAATTGGATAAAGTACATTGGTTTAGAACAAAAAGGGATTAGAATAAGCATTGGGATGCACAAAATGACCTAAATGTTAATAGAATGACACAAAATGATCTAATTGTTAATCTAATGACACCAATGCACTTATTGGATGAACTACAATGGTTAAGAAAGAAAATGGATTAGAATAAGCCTTGGGATGTAGAAAATGACATAAAAGTAAATTTAATGACCCAAATACACTTTTTTGATGAAATACATTCCACAAGAATGAAAAGTGATTAGAATCTTCCTTGGGATGCACAAAATGATGTAAATGTTAATCCAATGACACAAATACACTTTTTGGATCAACTACATTCCTTATAAACGAAAAGTTATTAGAATAAACCTTGGGATACACATAATGACCTAATTGTTAATCCAATGACACAAATGCATTTATTGGATGAACAACATTCCTTAATCACAAAAAGGGATTACATTAAGCATTTGGATGAACATAAATGACTTAAATGATAATCCAATGACACAAATGCACTTATTTGAAGAACTACATTGATTAACAACGAAAATGGATTAGAATAAGTCTTGGGATACACAAAATGACGTAAATGTTAATTCGATGGCACAAACGCAGTTTTTGGATTAAATACATTCCTAAAGAACGAAAAGTGATTTAAATAAGCGTTGGGATGCACAAAATGACATAAATGTTAATCCAATGACACAAATGCACTTATTGGATGAACAACATTGGTTGAGAATGAAAACGGATTAGAATAAGCCTCGGGATGCACAAAATGACGTAAATGTTAGTCCAATGACACCGTTGCACTTATTGGATAAACTACACTGGTTAAGAACAAAAATGCATTAGAATAAGCCTCTGGTTGCACAAAATGACGTAAATGTTAATCCAATGACACAAACACACTTTTTAGATGAAATACATTCCTTAAGAACGAAAAGTGATTAGAATAAGGTTTGGGATGAACAAAATGACGTAAATGTAAATGTAATGACCCAAACGCACTTTTTTGATTAAATACATTCCACAATAATGAAAAGTGATTAGAATATGCCTCGAGTTGCACAAAATGACATAAATATTAATCCAATGACAAAAATGCACTTATTGGATTAACTACATTCCTTAAGAACGAAAAATGATTATAACAAGCCTTGGAATGCACAAATGAACTAGATGTTAATCCAATGACACAAATGCACCTATTGGATGAACTAGATTGGTTAAGAACGAAAACGGATTAGAATAACCCTTGGGATGCACAAAATAACGTAAATGTGAATCCAATGACACCAGTGCACTTATTGGATAAACTACAATGGTTAAGAACAAAAATGCATTATAATAAGCCTCAGGTTGCACAAAACAACGTAAATGTTAATCCAATGACACAAACACACTTTTTGGATGAAATACATTCCTAAAGAACGAAAAGTGATTAGAATAAGCTTTGGTATGAACAAAATGACGTAAATGTAAATTTAATGACCCAAATGCTCTTTTTGATGAAATATGTAACACCCCGAGTTTAAAACACAGCGCGAGTTTATTTTGTTTTTTTTTTTTTTCACATCAATAAAAGAATTTTCCGAATTAATTCAAGGGAATTAAAATAAAATTTTCATCAATTCATTTCAAAAGAGAATACCCAGCCTGTGGCCACTAAATAGCATCAGAGTGTAGAACAATACAGCGGAAAAGTCATGCATTAATTCCCAAAAAAAAATTACATTTCCCAAACCTCAAGACCCTATACAAAAGTCTAGTCTGATCATGCACTAAGCTACAGTAGCACGGTCTCCACCGTATTCTCTATAAGTCTCGTCTTCAACCAGTTGTCCGTCCCTCTGCATTGTCCACGTAGACTCCGTACGAAAAGATCAGGGGAAACTAACGACGTTTCCGTCGTTAGTTTATTTGTCGGTAGGACGGTTTCAGGTAACATCTGAGGGCAAAGCCCAATTTCCACAATATAAAAGCAAGGGTCACCGACCGAAATTAACAAATAGTCACATAGCATATATTTCACAGCAACAATTATATCCATGGTATAACATATGATGATGAGGAAAATAATAATGCTCATTTGAAATTTAATGACATATATGCCTTTTCAAAAACAACAGCCAATTATTATGAAGTATGTGGTAAGTACAAACAACACCTCAGCAAATCACATTCATTTAAATCAGAAATTCAGATTCTGCACAGTACTCACACGCATAAATTTCCAACCATTCATCATATAATCAAACGTGACCCACCGGTCAACCCCTCAATGCAATATGTATATGCTCATGTATACAATTTTCTTGGAATCACCAAGGTGCAGTCGCTCAACAGACCAGCACAAAATGTTTGACTTTAACGGCCCTCAAGACCAAGGTGCAGTCGCTCAACAGATCAGTACCTAGTGCAGTCGCTCAACAGACCAGCACTCGTGCAATCGCTCAACAGATCAGCACGTGGCTGCGCATTTCAGGGTACAGACGCTCAACAGTCCAGTACCAGTGTAGTCGCTCAACAGACCAGCACCTATATACCAAATACAGAAGCTAAAAACTGAGCTTATAGAAAAACACGAATCTGTATTCGAATACAGACCCATTGTATTCGAATACAGAAACTGAAACTAGTGAAAATCTGCATTCTGTATTCGAATACAGCATGCCTGTAGTCGAATACGGATGCGAATACAGTGTTAAAATCTCACTTCTGTATTCGAATACGATATGATCATAGTCGAATACAGATGCTAAGTCAGAAGTAAAAATCCTTCCTCTGTATTCGAATACAGTGGCTCGTATTCGAATACGAGTTTGAAAACTTATGTAAAACAGAAACTTGACAGGTTGTAGTCGAATACACACATGTTGTATTCGAATACACCTTCGAAAACCAGTGAAAATTTCCTGAGATTTCAACCCTTTTCAAACTGTTTTCTTTTAAAAACAAACAACCAAACATCAAAACAGATTCAACACTTTTTCCAGACAATACTTTCCTCATTAAAAATCCCTTTTCTTTCTAAATCATCAACATCATCAGAATCACTCAAAACAGAAACAGAATCATAATCATCAACACCAAATCATCCAGACTTTCAAACCATCAGAACATCATACAGCATTTCAGCTTTCTCAATATCAGAATAACATGCAAGCATTTCAGCGTTCACAACACATCAGAATAACATGCAAGCATTTCAGCTTTCACAACACACCAGAATAACATGCAAGCATTTCAGCTTTCACAACACACCAGAATAACATGCAAGCATTTCAGCTTTCACAACACACCATAATAACATGCAAGCATTTCAGCTTTCACAACACACCAGAATAATGCAAGCATCACATAGCAGGAAAACACCAACAGAATGCATTTTTGCATTTCAAAACCATTTTCAAAACAGTTTTATGAACATGTATTTTAATCATGTTTAAAATAACATACAAGACATTTTTCCACTTTCCCATATAAACAACACAAATTTTAGTGCATTCAGCCCAAACAGCAATCATCACAGAACTTTTAAAACATCAGAAAAATGCATTTTTCATTTCTTTCAAGCAACAGGCAAACCAGTTTCAAAACAGTAATGAAAACATTAGTAATGCCATGAAAGTTATGCACTTACAGCCCTAATGCAACTAGAAAGTGGAAGGTGCCCTTATCCTTGTTGCGTGTTCTGCTGTTTCTCTCGTTTCTACTGTCGTTCCCGTTTTTGTGCCAAAAACCGGTGAAATTGTAGCCTGCGTTTGCTGCTACGAAACTGGGTTCTTTAGCTCTATAATGGTATGGGGAATAACTTTTGTACTGGGGTTTTGGTGTTTCAGTGCTTGGATGTCCAAGTAATGGCACTTTGAAGAGTTCCCTTTTTTTTTCTTTGTAATCGTGACGGGAAATGGAGGAAGGCAGAAAACAGCAAACAGAATGGGAGGGAAGAGTGCTGTTACATGCAGCACTGTTACATGCAGTATGGGCAGTGAGGAAGGAGGGAGGGTGTTCTGATTTCACCATCCTTCTCACTCCAATTTATAAGCTTTTGTGGAGCCACCTCACCCAAAAATAATTTTAAAATAATGTTGGATCCTTCAGCACTTAATTGTCTTGCAATTAGCCACTAATCCTCAATTAACTACCCGATTAATTTAATTACTCGTAATTAAATTAATTTAATCTTCATCCAATAATTTTTATTCATCCTCCAGAATAAATATTTATATATATATATATATATTTACTCAAAACATACATATATTAAATATTTTACAAATATCTCCAAATACACTTAAAATTAATTCCATAATTTTAATTAAAATTTAAGGGTCTTACAAAATACATTCCACAAGAATCAAAAGTGATTAGAATACGACTTGGGATACACAAAATGACATAAATCTTAATCCAATGACACATATGCACTTAACGGATGAACTACATTCCATAAGAACGAAAAATGATTATAATAAGCCTTGGGATGCACAAAATGAACTAAATGTTAATCCAAAGACACAAATGCATTTATTGGATGAACTACATTGGTTAAGAACGAAAACAGATTAGAATAAGCTTTGGGATGCACAAAATAACGTAAAAGTTAATCCAATGACACCATTGCACTTATTGGATAAACTACACTGGTTAAGAACAAAAATGCATAAGAATAAGCCTCGGGTTGCACAAAATGAAGTAAATGTTAATCCAATGACACAAACAGTTTTTTTGGATGAAATACATTCCTTAAGAACGAAAAGTGATTAGAATATGCCTTGGGATGCACGAAATGACGTAATTGTAAATTTAATGACCCAAATGCACTTTATTGATGAAATACATTCCACAAGAATGAAAAGTGGTTAGAATACGTCTTGTGAAGCACAAAATGACGTAAATCTTAATCCAATGACACAAATGCACTTAATGGATGAACTACATTCCTTAAGAACGAAAAATGATTATAATAAGCCTTGGGATGCACAAAATTAACTCAATGTTTATCCAAATACACAAATGCACTTATTGGATGAACTACATTGGTTAAGAACGAAATCAGATTAGAATAAGCTTTGGGTTGCACAAAATAACGTAAATGTTAATCCAATGACACCACAACATTTATTGGATAAACTACATTGGTTAAGAACAAAAATGCATTAGAATAAGCCTCAGGTTGCAAAAAATGACGTAAATGATAATCCATTGACACAAAGACACTTTTTGGATGAAATACATTCTTTAAGAACGAAAAGTGATTAGAATAAGCCTGGGTATGAACAAAATGACGTAAATGTAAATTTAATGACCGTAACGCACTTTTTTGATGAAATACATTCCACAAGAATAAAAAGTGATTAGAATACGCCTTGGGATGCACAAAATGACGTAAATATTAATCCAATGACACAAATGCACTTAATGGATGAACAATTCCTTAAGAACGAAAAATGATTATGACAAGCCACTGGATGCACAAAATGAACTAAATGTTAATCCAATGACACAAATGCACTTACTGGATGAACTACATTGGTTAGGAATGAAAACGGATTAGAATAAGACTTGGAATGCACAAATTAACGTAAATGTTAATCCAATGACTCCGTTGCACTTATTGGATAAACTACACTTGTTAAGAACAAAAATGCATTAGAATAAGCCTCGGGTTGCACAAAATGACGTAAATGTTAATCCAATGACACAAACACCCTTTTTGGATGAAATGCATTCCTTAAGAACGAAAAGTGATTAGAATATGCCTTGGGATGCACAAAATGACGTAAATGTAAATTTAATGACCCAAACGCACTTTTTTGATTAAATACATTCCACAAGAATGAAAAGTGATTAGAATACGCCTTGCGGTGCACAAAATGACGTAAATATTAATCCAATGACAAAAATGCACTTATTGGATGAACTACATTGGTTAAGAACGAAAACGAATTAGAATAAGACTTGGGATGCACAAAATAACGTAAATGTTAATCCAATGACACCATTGCACTTATTGGATAAACTACACTGGTTAAGAACAAAAATGCATAAGAATAAGCCTCGGGTTGCACAAAATGAGGTAAATGTTAATCCAATGACACAAACAGTTTTTTTGGATGAACTACATTGGTTAAGAACGAAAAGTGATTACAATAAGCTTTGGGATGCACAAAATAACGTAAAAGTTAATCCAATGACACCATTGCACTTATTGGATAAACTACACTAGTTATGAACAAAAATGCATAAGAATAAGCCTCGGGTTGCACAAAATGACGTAAATGTTAATCCAATGACAAAAAACAGTTTTTTTGGATGAAATACATTCCTTAAGAACGAAAAGTGATTAGAATATGCCTTAGGATGCACAAAATGACGTAATTGTAAATTTAATGACCCAAATGCACTTTATTGATGAAATACATTCCACAAGAATGAAAAGTGGTTAGAATACGTCTTGTGATGCACAAAATGACGTAAATCTTAATCCAATGACACAAATGCACTTAATGGATGAACTACATTCCTTAAGAACGAAAAATGATTATAATAAGCCTTGGGATGCACAAAATTAACTAAATGTTAATCCAAAGAAACAAATGCATTTATTGGATGAATTACATTGGTTAAAAACGAAAACAGATTAGAATAAGCTTTGGGATGCACAAAATAACGTAAAAGTTAATCCAATGATACCATTGCACTTATTGGATAAACTACACTGGTTAAGAACAAAAATGCATAAGAATAAGCCTCGGGTTGCACAAAATGACGTAAATGTTAATCCAATGACACAAACAGTTTTTTTGGATGAAATACATTCCTTAAGAATGAAAAGAGATTACAATAAGCTTTGGGATGCAGAAAATAACGTAAAAGTTAATCCAATGACACCATTGCACTTATTGGATAAACTACACTAGTTATGAACAAAAATGCATAAGAATAAGCCTCGGGTTGCACAAAATGACGTACATGTTAATCCAATGACAAAAAACAGTTTTTTTGGATGAAATACATTCCTTAAGAACGAAAAGTGATTAGAATATGCCTTAGGATGCACAAAATGACGTAATTGTAAATTTAATGACCCAAATGCACTTTATTGATGAAATACATTCCACAAGAATGAAAAGTGGTTAGAATACGTCTTGTGATGCACAAAATGACGTAAATCTTAATCCAATGACACAAATGCACTTAATGGATGAACTACATTCCTTAAGAACGAAAAATGATTATAATAAGCCTTGGGATGCACAAAATTAACTAAATGTTAATCCAAAGAAACAAATGCATTTATTGGATGAATTACATTGGTTAAAAACGAAAACAGATTAGAATAAGCTTTGGGATGCACAAAATAACGTAAAAGTTAATCCAATGACACCATTGCACTTATTGGATAAACTACACTGGTTATGAACAAAAATGCATAAGAATAAGCCTCGGGTTGCACAAAATGACGTAAATGTTAATCCAATGACACAAACAGTTTTTTTGGATGAAATACATTCCTTAAGAACGAATAGTGATTAGAATATGCCTTGGGATGCACGAAATGACGTAATTGTAAATTTAATGACCCAAATGCACTTTATTGATGAAATACATTCCACAAGAATGAAATGTGGTTAGAATACGTCTTGTGATGCACAAAATGACGTAAATCTTAATCCAATGACACAAATGCACTTAATGGATGAACTACATTCCTTAAGAACGAAAAATGATTATAATAAGCCTTGGGATGCACAAAATTAACTAAATGTTTATCCAAATACACAAATGCACTTATTGGATGAACTACATTGGTTAAGAACGAAATCAGATTAGAATAAGCTTTGGGATGCACAAAATAACGTAAATGTTAATCCAATGACACCATTGCACTTATTGGATAAACTACACTGGTTAAGTATAAAAATGCATTAGAATAAGCCTCGGGTTGCACAAAATGAGGTAAATATTAATCCAATGAAAAAATTGCACTTATTTGATGAACTACATTCCTTAAGAAAAAAAAATGATTATACTAGCCTTGGGATGCACAAAATGAACTAAATGTTAATCCAATGACACCATTGCACTTATTGGATAAACTACACTGGTTAAAAACAAAAATGCATTAGAATAACCTCGGGTTGCACAAAACGACGTAAACGTTAATCCAATGACACAAACACACATTTCTGGATGAAATACATTCCTTAAGAATGAAAAGTGATTAAAATAAGCCTTCGTAAAAACAAAATGACGTAAATAAAAATTTAATGACCCAAATGCACTTTTTTGATGAAATACATTACGCAAGAATGAAATGCGATTAGAATTCGTCTTGGGATGCACAAAATGACATAAATCTTAATCCAATTACACAAATGCAGTTAATGGATGAACTACATTCCTTAAGAACGAAAAATGATTATAATAAGTCTTGGGATGCACAAAATGAACTAAATGTTAATCCAATGACACATATGCACTTATTGGATGAACTACATTGGTTAAGAACGAAAACAGGTTAGAATAAGCCTTGGGATGCACAAAATAACGTAAATATTAATCCAATGACAAAAATGCACTTATTGATTCAACTATATTCCTTAAGGACAAAAAATGATTATAACAAGCCTTAGGATGCACAAAATCAACTAAATGTTAATCCAATGATAGAAATGCACTTATAAGATGAAGTACATTGGTTAAGAACGAAAACAACTAAGAATAAGCCTTAGGATGCACATAATAACGTAAATGTTAATCCAATGACACAAACAAAATTTTTGTATGAAATACATTCCTTAAGAAAGAAAAATGATTATAATAAGCCTTGGGATGCACAAAATAAACTAAATGTTAATCCAATGACAAAAATGCACTTATTGGAAGAACTACATTGGTTAAGAATGAAAACGGATTAGAATAAGCCTTGGGATGCACAAAATAACGTAAATGTTAATCCAATGACACCACAGCATTTATTGGATAAACTACATTGGTTAAGAACAAAAATGCATTAGAATAACCCTCAGGTTGCACAAAATGACATAAATGTTAATCCAATGACACAAACACACTTTTTGGATGAAATACATTCCTTAAGAACGAAAAGTGATTAGAAAATGCTTTGGTATGAACAAAATGACGTAAATGTAAATTTAATGACCAAAATGCACACTTTTGATGAAATACTTTCCAAAAGAATGAAAAGTGATGAGAATACTTCTTCGGATGCACAAAATGACCTAAATCTTCATGCAATGACACAAATGCACTAAATGGATGAACTACATTCATTAAGAACGAAAAATGATTATAATAAGCCTTGGGATGCACAAAATGAACTAAATGTTAATCCAATGACACAGATGCACTTATTGGATGAACTACATTGGTTAAGAACGAAAACAGGTTAGAATAAGCCTTGGGATGCACAAAATAACGTAAATGTTAATCCAATGACACCGTTGCCGTTATTGGACAAACTACACTAGTTAAGAACAAAAATGCATTAGAATAAGCCTCGGGTTGCACAAAATGACGTAAATTTTAATCCAATGACACAAACGCACTTTTTGGATGAAATACATTCCTTAAGAACAAAAAGTGATTAAAATAAACCTTGGGATGCACAAAATGACGTTAATGTAAATTAATGACCCAAACGCACTTTTTTGATGAAAAACAATTCACAAGAATGAAAAGTGATTCGAATACGCCTTGGGATGCGCAAAATGACGTAAATCTTAATCCAACAATAAAAATGCACTTATTGGATGAACTACATTCCTTACGAACGAAAAATGATTATACAAGCCTTGGGATGCACAAAATGAACTAAATGTTAATCCAATGACACAAATGCACTTATTGGATGAACTACATTGGTTAAGAACGAAAATAGATTAGAATAAGCCTTGGGATGCACCTAATAACGTAAATGTTAATCCAATGACACCATTGCATTTATTGGATAAACTACACTCGTTAAGAACCAAAATGCATTAGAATAAGCCTCCGGTTGTACAAAATGACGTAAATGTAAATTTAATGACCCAAACGCACTTTTTTGATGAAATACATTCCATAAGAATCAAAAGTGATTAGAATACGCCTTGGGATGCACAAAATGACACAAATATTAATCCAATGACAAAAATGCACTTGTTGGATGAACTACATTCCTTAAGAGCGAAAAATGATTATAACAAGCCTTGGGATGCACAAAATGAACTAAATGTTAATCCAATGACACAAATGCATTTATTCGATGAACTACATTCCTTTAGAACAAAAAATGATTCGAATAAGCCTTGGGATGCACAAAATGACGTAAATATCAATCCAATGACAAAAATGCACTTATTGATTGAACTACATTCCTTAAGAACAAAAAATGATTATAACAAGCCTTGGGATGCACAAAATCAACTAAATGTTAATCCAATGATACAAATGGACTTATTCGATGAACTACATTGGTTAAGAACGAAAACATATTAGAATAAGCCTTAGGATGCACATAATAACGTAAATGTTAATCCAATGATACAAACAAACTTTTTGTACGAAATACATTCCTTAAGAACGAAAAATGATTAGAATAAGCCTTGGGATGCACATAATAAACTAAATGTTAATCCAATGACACATATGCACTTATTGGATGAACTACATTGGTTAAGAACGAAAACATGTTAAAATAAGCTATGGGTTGCACAAAACAACGTGAATATTAATCCAATGACACCATTGCATTTATTGGATAAACTGCACAGGTTAAGAACTAAAATGCATTAGAATAAGCCTCGGGATGCACAAAATCACGAAAATGTTAATCCAATGACACAAACACACTTTTTGGATGAAATACATTCCTTAACAACAAAAAGTGATTAGAATACGCCTTGGGATGAACAAAATGACGTAAATGTAAATTTGAATGACCCAAACGCACTTTTTTGATGAAATACATTCCCCAGGAATGAAAAGTGATTAGAATACGCCTTGGGATGCACAAAATGACGTAAATATTCATCGAATGACAAAAATGCACTTATTGGATGAACTACATTCCATAAGAACGAAAAATGATTATGACAAGCCTTTGGATGCAAAAAATGAACTAAATAGTTCATCCAATGACACAAATGCACTTATTGGATGAACTACATTAGTTAAGAACAAAAATGCATTCGAATAAGCCTAGGGTTGCACAAAATGACGTAAATGTTAATCCAATGACACAAACATACTTTTTGGATGAAATACATTCCTTAAGAACAAAAAGTGATTAGAAAAAGCGTTGGTATGAACAAAATGACGTAAATGTAAATTTAATGACCCAAATTCACACTTTTGATGAAATACTTTCCACAAGAATGAAAAGTGATTAGAATACGTCTTCGGATGCACAAAATGACCTAAATCTTAATGCAATGACACAAATGCACTAAATGGATGAACTACATTCATTAAGAACGAAAAATGATTATAATAAGCCTTGGGATGCACAAAATGAACTAAATGTTAATCCAATGACACATATGCACTTATTGGATGAACTACATTGGTTAAGAACGAAAACAGGTTAGAATAAGCCTTGGGATGCACAAAATAACGTAAATGTTATTCCAATGACACCATTGCCGTTGTTGGACAAACTACACTAGTTAAGAACAAAAATGCATTAGAATAAGCCTCGGGTTGCACAAAATGACGTAAATTTTAATCCAATGACACAAACGCACTTTTTGGATGAAATACATTCCTTAAGAACGAAAAGTGATTAGAATAAACCTTGGGATGCACAAAATGATGTTAATGTAAATTAATGACCGAAACGCACTTTTTTGATGAAAAACAATCCACAAGAATGAAAAGTGATTTGAATAAGCCTTGGGATGCACAAAATGACGTAAATATTAATCCAACAATAAAAATGCACTTATTGGATGAACTATATTCCTTAAGAACGAAAAATGATTATACAAGCCTTGGGATGGACAAAATGAACTAAATGTTAATCCAATGACACAAATGCACTTATTGGACGAACTACATTGGTTAAGAACGAAAATAGATTAGAATAAGCCTTGGGATGCACCAAATAACGTAAATGTTAATCCAATGACACCATTGCATTAATTGGATAAACTACACTCGTTAAGAACCAAAATGCATTAGAATAAGCCTCAGGTTGTACAAAATGACGTAAATGTAAATTTAATCACCCAAACGCACTTTTTTGATGAAATACATAACACAAGAATGAAAAGTGATTAGAATACGCCTTGGGATGCACAAAATGACGTAAATATTAATCCAATGACAAAAATGCACATATTGGATGAACTACATTCCATAAGAGCGAAAAATGATTATAACAAGCCTTGGGATGCACAAAATGAACTAAATGTTAATCCAATGACACAAATGCACTTATTTGATGAACTACATTCCTTAAGAACAAAAAATGATTAGAATAAGCCTTCGGATGCACAAAATGACGTAAATAACAATCCAATAACAAAAATGCACTTATTGATTGAACTACATTCCTTAAGAACAAAAAATGATTATAACAAGCCTTGGGATGCACAAAATTAACTAAATGTTAATCCAATGATACAAATGCACTTATTCGATGAACTACATTGGTTAAGAACGAAAACGGATTAGAATAAGCCTTGGGATGCACAAAGTAACCTAATTGTTAATCCAATGACACAAATGCACTTATTGAAAGAACTACGTTGGTTAAGAATGAAAACGGATTAGAATAAGCCTTGGGATGCACAAAATAACGTAAATGTTAATCCAATGACACAAATGCACTTATTGGACGAACTACATTGGTTAAGAACGAAAATAGATTAGAATAAGCCTTGGGATGCACCAAATAACGTAAATGTTAATCCAATGACACCATTGCATTAATTGGATAAACTACACTCGTTAAGAACCAAAATGCATTAGAATAAGCCTCAGGTTGTACAAAATGACGTAAATGTAAATTTAATCACCCAAACGCACTTTTTTGATGAAATACATAACACAAGAATGAAAAGTGATTAGAATACGCCTTGG
>JBBPBO010000004.1:29004730-29093502 GCA_037974295.1 Cicer cuneatum
AATGACAAAAATGCACTTATTGGATGAACTACATTCCATAAGAACGAAAAATGATTATGACAAGCCTTTGGATGCAAAAAATGAACTAAATAGTTCATCCAATGACACAAATGCACTTATTGGATGAACTACATTAGTTAAGAACAAAAATGCATTCGAATAAGCCTAGGGTTGCACAAAATGACGTAAATGTTAATCCAATGACACAAACACACTTTTTGGATGAAATACATTCCTTAAGAACAAAAAGTGATTAGAAAAAGCGTTGGTATGAACAAAATGACGTAAATGTAAATTTAATGACCCAAATTCACACTTTTGATGAAATACTTTCCACAAGAATGAAAAGTGATTAGAATACGTCTTCGGATGCACAAAATGACCTAAATCTTAATGCAATGACACAAATGCACTAAATGGATGAACTACATTCATTAAGAACGAAAAATGATTATAATAAGCCTTGGGATGCACAAAATGAACTAAATGTTAATCCAATGACACATATGCACTTATTGGATGAACTACATTGGTTAAGAACGAAAACAGGTTAGAATAAGCCTTGGGATGCACAAAATAACGTAAATGTTATTCCAATGACACCATTGCCGTTATTGGACAAACTACACTAGTTAAGAACAAAAATGCATTAGAATAAGCCTCGGGTTGCACAAAATGACGTAAATTTTAATCCAATGACACAAACGCACTTTTTGGATGAAATACATTCCTTAAGAACGAAAAGTGATTAGAATAAACCTTGGGATGCACAAAATGATGTTAATGTAAATTAATGACTGAAACGCACTTTTTTGATGAAAAACAATCCACAAGAATGAAAAGTGATTTGAATAAGCCTTGGGATGCACAAAATGACGTAAATATTAATCCAACAATAAAAATGCACTTATTGGATGAACTATATTCCTTAAGAACGAAAAATGATTATACAAGCCTTGGGATGGACAAAATGAACTAAATGTAAATCCAATGACACAAATGCACTTATTGGACGAACTACATTGGTTAAGAACGAAAATAGATTAGAATAAGCCTTGGGATGCACCAAATAACGTAAATGTTAATCCAATGACACCATTGCATTAATTGGATAAACTACACTCGTTAAGAACCAAAATGCATTAGAATAAGCCTCAGGTTGTACAAAATGACGTAAATGTAAATTTAATCACCCAAACGCACTTTTTTGATGAAATACATAACACAAGAATGAAAAGTGATTAGAATACGCCTTGGGATGCACAAAATGACGTAAATATTAATCCAATGACAAAAATGCACATATTGGATGAACTACATTCCATAAGAGCGAAAAATGATTATAACAAGCCTTGGGATGCACAAAATGAACTAAATGTTAATCCAATGACACAAATGCACTTATTTGATGAACTACATTCCTTAAGAACAAAAAATGATTAGAATAAGCCTTCGGATGCACAAAATGACGTAAATATCAATCCAATAACAAAAATGCACTTATTGATTGAACTACGTTCCTTAAGAACAAAAAATGATTATAACAAGCCTTGGGATGCACAAAATTAACTAAATGTTAATCCAATGATACAAATGCACTTATTCGATGAAGTACATTGGTTAAGAACGAAAACAGATTAGAATAAGCCTTGGGATGCACAAAGTAACCTAATTGTTAATCCAATGACACAAATGCACTTATTGAAAGAACTACGTTGGTTATGAATGAAAACAGATTAGAATAAGCCTTGGGATGCACAAAATAACGTAAATGTTAATCCAATGACACAAATGCACTTATTGGATAAACTACACTGGTTAAGAACAAAAATGCATTAGAATAAGCCTCGGGTTGCACAAAATGACGTAAATCTTAATCCAATGACACATACACACTTTTTGGAAGAAATACATTCCTTAAGAACGAAAAATGATTAGAAAAAGCCTTGGGATGCTCAAATTGACATAAATGTAAATTTAATGACCCTAACGCACTTTTTTGATGAAATGTATTCCACAAGAATGAAAAGTGATTAGAATACTCCTTCGGATGCACAAAATGACGTAAATATAAGTCCAATGACAAAAATCCACTTATTGGATGAATTATATTCCTTAAGAACAAAAAATGATTATACAAGCCATGGGAGGCACAAAATGAACTAAATAATAATCCAATTACACAAATGCAGTTGTTGGATATACTATGTTGGTTAAGAACGAAAAACGATTAGAATAAGCCTTGGGATACACAAACCAACGTAAATGTTAATCCAATGACACCATTGCACTTATTAGATAAACTAGATTGGTTAAGAACAAAAATGCATTACAATAAGCCTCGGGTTGCACAAAATGACGTAAATGTTAATCCAATGACACAAACGCACTTTATGGATGAAATACATTCCATAAGAACCAAAAGTGATTAGAATAGGCCTTGGGATGCACAAAATAATGTAAATGTAAATTTAATGACCCAAATGCACTTTTTTGATTAAATACATTCCACAAGAATGAAAAGTGATTAGAATACGCCGTGGGATACACAAAATGACTTAAATGTTAATCCAATAACAGAAATGCACTTATTAGATGAACTACATTCTTTAAGAACGAAAAATGATTATAATAAGCCTTGGGATACACAAAATGAACTAAATGTTTATCCAATGATACAAATGCACTTATTGGATGAACTACATTCCTTAAGAACGAAAAATGATTAAAACAAGCCTTGGGATGCACAAAATGAACTAAATGTTAATCCAATGACACAAATGCATTTATTCGATGAACTACATTCCTTTAGAACAAAAAATGATTCGAATAAGCCTTGGGATGCACAAAATAACGTAAATATCAATCCAATGACAAAAATGCACTTATTGATTGAACTACATTCCTTAAGAACAAAAAGTGATTATAACAAGCCTTGGGATGCACAAAATCAACTAAATGTTAATCCAATGATACAAATGCACTTATTCGATGAACTACATTGGTTAAGAACGATAACATCATAGAATAAGCCTTAGGATGCACATAATAACGTAAATGTTAATCCAATGATACAAACAAACTTTTTGTACGAAATACATTCCTTAAGAACGAAAAATGATTAGAATAAGCCTTGGGATGCACATAATAAACTAAATGTTAATCCAATGATACATATGCACTTATTGGATGAACTACATTGGTTAAGAACGAAAACATGTTAAAATAAGCTATAGGTTGCACAAAACAACGTTAATATTAATCCAGTGACACCATTGCATTTATTGGATAAACTGCACTGGTTAAGAACTAAAATGCATTAGAATAAGCCTCGGGTTGCACAAAATCACGAAAATGTTAATCCAATGACACAAACACACTTTTTGGATGAAATACATTCCTTAACAACAAAAAGTGATTAGAATACGCCTTGGGATGAACAAAATGACGTAAATGTAAATTTGAATGACCCAAACGCACTTTTTTGATGAAATACATTCCCCAGGAATGAAAAGTGATTAGAATACGCCTTGGGATGCACAAAATGACGTAAATATTCATCCAATGACAAAAATGCACTTATTGGATGAACTACATTCCATAAGAACGAAAAATGATTATGACAAGCCTTTGGATGCAAAAAATGAACTAAATAGTTCATCCAATGACACAAATGCACTTATTGGATGAACTACATTAGTTAAGAACAAAAATGCATTCGAATAAGCCTAGGGTTGCACAAAATGACGTAAATGTTAATCCAATGACACAAACACACATTTTGGATGAAATACATTCCTTAAGAACAAAAAGTGATTAGAAAAAGCGTTGGTATGAACAAAATGACGTAAATGTAAATTCAATGACCCAAATTCACACTTTTGATGAAATACTTTCCACAAGAATGAAAAGTGATTAGAATACGTCTTCGGATGCACAAAATGACCTAAATCTTAATGCAATGACACAAATGCACTAAATGGATGAACTACATTCATTAAGAACGAAAAATGATTATAATAAGCCTTGGGATGCACAAAATGAACTAATGTTAATCCAATGACACATATGCACTTATTGGATGAACTACATTGCTTAAGAACGAAAACAGGTTAGAATAAGCCTTGGGATGCACAAAATAACGTAAATGTTATTCCAATGACACCATTGCCGTTATTGGACAAACTACACTAGCTAAGAACAAAAATGCATTAGAATAAGCCTCGGGTTGCACAAAATGACGTAAATTTTAATCCAATGACACAAACGCACTTTTTGGATGAAATACATTCCTTAAGAACGAAAAGTGATTAGAATAAACCTTGGGATGCACAAAATGACGTTAATGTAAATTAATGACCCAAACGCACTTTTTTGATGAAAAACAATCCACAAGAATGAAAAGTGATTTGAATAAGCCTTGGGATGCACAAAATGACGTAAATATTAATCCAACAATAAAAATGCACTTATTGGATGAACTACATTCCTTAAGAACGAAAAATGATTATACAAGCCATGGGGGGCACAAAATGAACTAAATAATAATCCAATTACACAAATGCAGTTGTTGGATATACTATGTTGGTTAAGAACGAAAAACGATTAGAATAAGCCTTGGGATACACAAACCAACGTAAATGTTAATCCAATGACACCATTGCACTTATTAGATAAACTAGATTGGTTAAGAACAAAAATGCATTACAATAAGCCTCGGGTTGCACAAAATGACGTAAATGTTAATCCAATGACACAAACGCACTTTATGGATGAAATACATTCCATAAGAACCAAAAGTGATTAGAATAAGCCTTGGGATGCACAAAATAATGTAAATGTAAATTTAATGACCCAAATGCACTTTTTTGATTAAATACATTCCACAAGAATGAAAAGTGATTAGAATACGCCGTGGTATACACAAAATGACTTAAATGTTAATCCATTGACAGAAATGCACTTATTGGATGAACTACATTCTTTAAGAACGAAAAATGATTATAATAAGCCTTGGGATACACAAAATGAACTAAATGTTTATCCAATGATACAAATGCACTTATTGAATTAGAATAAGCCTTGGGATGCACAAAATGACTTAAATGTTAATCCAATGAAAAGTGATTAGAATACGGCTTGGGATGCACCAAATGACGTAAATATTAATCCAATGACAAAAATGCAGTTATTAGATGAACTACGTGCCATAAGAACGAAAAATGATTATAACAAGCCTTGCGATGCACAAAATGAACTAAATGTTAATCCAATGACACAAATCCACTTATTGGAAGAACTACAGTGGTTTAGAACGAAAACGGATTAGAATAAGCCTTGGGATGCACAAAATAACGTAAATGTTAATCCAATGACACAAACCCACTTTTTGTATGAAATACATTCCTTAAGTACGAAAAGTGATTAGAATAAGCCTTCGGATGCACAAAACGACATAAATGTTAATCAAATGACCCAAATGCAGTGATTGGATGAACTACATTCCTTAAGATCAAAAAATGATTAGAATAAGAATTGGGATGCACAAAATGATGTAAATGTAAATTTAATGACCCAAATGCAATTTTTTTATTAAATACATTCCACAAGAATGAAAAGTAATTAGAATACGCCGTGGGATTCACAAAAGAACTTAAATGTTAATCCAATGACACAAATGCACTTATTGGATGAACTACATTCCTTAAGAACTAAATATTATACAAGCCTTTGGATGCACGAAATGAACTAAATATTAATCCAATGACACAAATGCACTTATTTAATGAACTGCATTGGTGAAGAATAAAAACGGATTAGAAAATAGCCTTGGGATGCACAAAATAAAAACCGATTCACTTATTGGGTAAACCACACTGGTTAAGAACAAAAATGCATTAGAATAAGCCTCAGGTTGCACAAAATGATGTAAATGTTAATCCAATTAAACAAACGCACTTTTTGGATGAAATACATTCCTTAAGAACTAAAAGTGATTAGAATAAGCTTTGGGAAGTAGAAAATGAAGTAATTGTAAATTTAATGATCGAAACAAACTTTTTTGATGAAATACATTCCATAAGAGTGAAAAGTGATTAGAATTTGCCTTGGGATGAACAAAATGACGTAAATATTAATTCAATGACACAAATGCACTTATCGGATGAACTACATTCCTTAAGAACGTAAAATGATTATAATAAGAACTAAAAATGATTATAATAAGTCATGGGATGCACAAAAAGAATTAAATGTTAATCCAATGACACAAATGCACTTATTGAATGAACTACATTGGTTAAGAACGAAAACGGATTAGAATAAGGCATGGGATACACAAAATGACGTAAATGTTAATCCAATGTTACAAACGAACTTTTTGGATGAAATACATTCCAGAAGAACGAAAAATGATTAGATTACGCCTTGGGATGCACAAAATGACGTAAATATTAATCCAATGATAAATTTGCACTTATTGGATGAACTTCATTCCTTAAGAACGAAAAACGATTATAACAAGCCTTGGGATGCACAAAATGAACTAAATGTTAATCCAATGACAAAAATGCACTTATTGGATGAACTACATTGGTTAAGAACGAAAACGAATTAGAATAAGCCTTAGGATGAACAAAATAACGTAAATGTTAATCCAATGGCACAAACACACTTTTTGTATAAAAAACATTCCCTTAGTACGAAAAGTGATTAGAATAAGCCTTAGGATGCTCAAAACAACATAAATCTTAATCCAATCACACAAATACACTTATTGGATGAACTACATTCCATAAGAACAAAAAATGATTAGAATAAGCCTTGGGATGCACAAAATAACCTAAATATTAATCCAATGACACAAATGCTCTTATTGGATGATCTATGTTGTATAAGAACGAAAAAGGATTAGAATAAGCCTTGGGATGCACAAAATGACGTAAATGTTATTTCAATGAAAGAATTGCACTTATTGGATAAACTACATTCATTCAGAACGAAAAATGATTAGAATAAGCCTTTGGATGCACAAAATGACCTAAATGTTAATCGAATGACCACTACAAGAAAAAAAACAAATTGCGGCGGTTTTGGAGGTCTTTTGCGGTGGTTACAACCGCCTCCAATGTTAGACTGCGACGGTTCGTCAACTGGCGCAGATTCGTGCGTCGCGAGATGTTTTTGCGACCATTATGAAAACCGTCGTTTCAACCGTCGCCAACTTTGCGACGGTTCTGAAAACTGTCATTTTAACCCCCTCAATTTTCCTTTTTTTGCGATGGTTCAAACCGTCCCAAAACACGTTAAAAATGTTTTTTTTATGTTTGGCGACAGTTATCAACCGTCGCTATATTCATTTTAAGACAATTTGAACCGTCGCAATCATAATAATTTAAATTAAAAAATTATTATACAATTTTTTCCGATTTTTTTTTAATTAAAATAAAAAATATTTATAAATTAATATCATCTACATAATTTAAATACACAATTAAATAACTATTGTAGCTAAATTCAATTTATATAATTTTTTCAAAATAAATAACACCAATTCATACACTGAACTTAACTAAAATAATAAAATCCAATCGTACTTAGATCTTCCATATATTCATTTAAATAATAAAATCCAACTGGCATATGATCCAGCCCTTTGATCTTGAAAGCAGTGGTGTAGTAGTCATTTACTTCTACTTTGCTGAATAGCTCCTTTTCAATATCACTAGAATCCATCACTTCTGCTTCACAATCTACCACAAGACTTAACCTCATCAGGTATCTATATATATGGCTGAAGCAATCAACAAACATAATATGTAAATATGGAGCAGTTAGAAGTTTGCATACCTATGCAAGTTGAAGGCGATGATCTATAAGTTCTTCCATATTTTAATGGAAAGTTACCAGAGACTATGATCTTATCAAATTCCATAGTTTCAAATTTATTTGAGCTCTTGACATTAACAGCGACAATATCATAATTCCGCCTTATTTCCAAGACTTCGGTGTTACAATGAAGTTTTATAGGAAGTGATTCAGCAATCTTCTGCCAAAGACTCGTATATCCACCTTTAAATCGTCGAATTTTTCCAGCCATAGACGTTCTGGTAAATTCATGAACATAGTCATAAGGCATGTCTTGTATGAATCCATATCCTGAAGAAATGTAACCATAAGCAACAGATTTAGGAACTGTTTTGAGTCCATGATGCTCAAGATATTCCGGAGTTAAGTCTGCAGCAATTTCGCTGACAGCATGGACCCCAAATCGACCAGAATTCTTCACCTTTTCCTGTCAATACCACCAAGAAGAATTAACATCATTCCACTTTGTATTTTTAAGCTCATAAGAACTAAATGATTTTCTTTATGTGTCTGTGTACAACAAATTAACAGAAGACTAACTTGGATTTTCAATGTTAGTGACATAACAGATACATAATCATCGGCAACTTTAATATCTTGGTATTTTCCTGAGGAACTATCAATAACAGAAAACTTGTGGGAGTCCAATTCTTCTAGTGTTGACCTTGTCTCTTTTGCCAAATGAAAGATGGCAGGAGCACTGCTTGTAAAATGATATCTAGATTCTTGAGGATTTCAATCTCAAAAAATGTTAAAAGGATTCACTTCAGTCCAATTATCCTTAAAAAATATGCAGTGAAACATTTTTTCAACATGCAGAACAAAAATAAACTATACACCAAATGAAAACATGTACCCTTTGATGACATAGTCATTTTCATAATGACTAAAATCAAGTTTAGATTAGCCTCTGCCTAATGGGAGCTTCTCAATTGAGATAAGTATTTAACTCTTAAGAAACAGTAAATGCTCTTTTAAGTTTAGGTTATGAAGAAGTCGGATAATAGAGATTCTGAAAACGTTGAGATACAGACAATAATTTCAACTTATACAAAAAGCAATTAGTTAGAAGACTCATAATCATATGATAGGATCATTTCAACTTCACTTCCATACAAGCTTTTATTGAAAAATTTATCCAAAGTGACTCTAAAAATCAAACTTGACAATAGACAGAGCACCACTGACAAAATTATAGAAAGAGAAGAGACATTATCGATAACAATAATGCAATTTCAAGCACTCTTGGATCTTTAAATGTCACAAATGCTGTCTTTGTTTCCCATATTCACTGCAACAAGCATACACAAATCATGCAACCATTATATGGATTTAACTTCTCTCAACAAACAAGTAAAAAATAAATTTTAAAAACTGCAAGATTCAAGAGCTAAATTCAACACACATATTCTTTCAATTCAAAACTATATAACATAAATATAATGCTAATGTTAATCAATAGATTCTCACATAAGACATATATGACCAACAAACAAGTTATCAAGCAACTTCCAAGTCTCGGAAAATAATGTAAGCCGTCATCCCCCCAATTTAGATGTATCCATTTTGATACACTCAGAATGCAAATAGTAGTTAATATATATAGATGGGTAAGTCACGTGACACTTATGAAATGCTTTTTGCCTGCAGCTTAGTAATAAAAAATGAAGTAAATACATGGATGGTGAACAGAAAAGCATATGTGCTCATGCTTAAAAATGAAAAACTACAATATAACGATAATCCATTTGGATATCAACTATCCAGCAGAAGTCATCCCAAACAAAAGGCCCCAAAAAATAATGGAAGGGTTTGCTACAAGCTCCACAGCAATTGTTAATCTCTTTCTTTGCTCTGTTGATAAGCCAGAACTACCCAGCATACCAACCAAAGCGTGTCTAAAAGAATCAAGCTTAACTAGTTTCATTACTTGTTACAACAAATTCCTGTAAAATATTTCAGCGAGTTAAAGTTTGTAAAATTCAATAGTCAATACAATCAAATATACAATACATTGCAAAATTCAATAGTCAATACAATCAACCTTATTTCACTGATTTCATGATTTAGCAATGCCCTGGAGAACCGCCAAAGAGGATGGTGTGGAAATGCATAATTATGTTTATTTAAGCTTGTATATGAATAAAAGCAAGGCTGGGATGATATGCATAACTAAATTTATTTAAACATGTAAATAAATAAAAGCAGGGTTGGGAGGGTGATGCTTCAGGGACATAATGTTTGTTATTTTAAAGGTTCAAGAGCATAGTGTTAAATTAATATAAACACAACAAACTTTAATGTATTCATTAACTTAAATGAAGACGGACATGATGCTAAGAGATAGTGAAATTGCCATAAGATATTCAAGGAAGTAAAATGATGAGAAGGTGCAAAATAAACAATAAACAATCGGAAACAACGAAGACAACAGTTTGACAAAAAAATATAGACGATGTAGTACCAATTACTTAAATGCCAGATTCATTAGAAAAACCATGTATTTTCTTAACTGACTTCTAGTTATCACTAATGAAAGGAAAACATGCATGCACAGCTTGTGAAGCTAAGCAAATTATAAAATCAGTTGTACTCTATGAATTTGGAAAAATTAAAAAGTCATATTCAAGGTATAAACCACCCTTATTGACAAACCATAATAGGGAATTAAGGAGAGGTTAGTAGTGAACTACCTTGTTTTCATCGAATATAGCAATCTTTGAAGAATTAAGATCATTTTGAGCCAACTCCTTTGACCCATCATGCAGTATCTGTTTAAACACATCAAGTAAAAACTAAGGACTACAGTTTTCTTGACTAGCTCCATTAAACTCAACTCACGTAAAAAAAACAATCTTCAGAATATGAACACTGAACTCTATCTAATTTTAAGAGGAAAAAATAAATATCAACACACCCTTTCAGGTATTGCGTACTTTTATAGTCTGATACATATCAGCATAAATGACCGGTGTATCGCTTCTTAGCTTAGCTTCATCAAAGCCAACTTGAAACAAAAGTTTTATCTGCATAAACAAACAAATGAATATTAATAATCTTGCAATCATATGCGATCATAGAAAGTTGAGATAATGCAACTTCTTGCCTGCTTAAAGATTGTAGACTTCCCCGGCTTTCCTGCACCTAAACAATAGAGACATTGACACTTCGATAAAAGTAATTATATAGGAAGAAACAAACTATAAAGAGACTATAAAATTTCAAGAACTTCAGTAAGTTGCTCTAAATTGATGAGCATTAATTTTTTAAAAAACTATATGTGAAGTATATATGCAACTAAGATGAAAAGGGAAAATAAACCTAGTAGTAGAAGTTTCTGAATGTGTTTTTCAGCCTTTGTTTCTGACTCTATTCTTCTTTCAATTTCTGCTGCCTGCAAATCCACGCCCCATTTATCAAGTTAAGGCTTATTTTCAGTATATGAATACTTGTAATTGAATAAGTATGCAATTTATCAAGTCAAACAAACCTGTGCATTTTCTTTAGTATCAGAATCACGATGACGGCGATTTCTGCTGCATACTAAGCCTATATTTTATGTTATAAAAGACAACAAAGTAGATGCACAAGTCAAGCTCCACGAGAAATCAGAATCAGTGTTTCAACGCCATTCTCTAACGAGAGAACTAGGGCATTGTTAAGAGCAAATAAAGACAAGCATGTTGCATTGTTGCCCTTCAAAACAAAAGCAAGTTCAAAACTCACTAAACAAAAGGACCCCTTAAAAGCATACCAATTTCAATTCCAACAACACACAATATTTAATGGAAAACTGATATATTCAATACAAAAATAAAATGAAAAGGAGTTGGGAGTAGAAAGAGGAAAGGGTATGAAATAACCTTGTGCGAAGAAGATGACTTTTGCTTGGCGAACGCGTGACCAGGATCATTGTTTGCAATGAAAATTGTGGGTAGATGACGATTATGTTCTTGAACTGTTCGCAGAGCTTGAGATTTGAGGGATTTGAGAGATTGAGATATAGGGGATGTGAGAGATTGAGATTTGGGGGATTTGAGAGATTTTGAGGGAGGAAGCAATTTGGGGGATTGATAGATTTTGAAGGCATTCGGAAAATGAAACAAAGTTTAGAGAGAGCGCTAATAAAAAAATGGGGAACACGGGCAAGTGAAAAGTTTCCCCTACGAAGAAATGTACAGGCGGTAAGGCAAAACCGTCACAGCACCCGTTGCGAAAATACAACGAAGGCGGTTGTTGATCAACCGTCGCAGAATTTATGTCATAAAATCTGAAATTTCTTGTAGTGGACACAAATGCACATATTGGATAAACTATGTTGGTTAAGAACGAAAATGGATTAGAATAAGAACTGGGATACACAAAATGACGTAAATGTCAATCCAATGTTACAAACGCACTTTTAGGATGAAATACATTCCAAAAGAACGAAAAGTGATTAGAATACGCTAATATGACACAAATGCACTTATTGGATCAACTATATTTCTTAAGAACGAAAAATGATTATAATAAGTCGTGGGCTCCACAAAATGAACTAAATGTTAATCCAATGACACAAATGCACTTCTTCGATTAACTACCTTGGTTAAGAACGAAAAACGATTAGAATAAGCCTTGGGATGCACGAAATGACCTGAATGTTAATCCAATGACACAAATGCACATATTGGATGAACTACGTTGGATAAGAATGAAAATGGATTAGAATAAGAATTGGGATGCACAAAATGACGTAAATGTTAATCCAATGTTACAAACGCATTTTTTGGATGACATACATTCCAGAAGAACGAAAAGTGATTAGAATACACTTTGGGATGCATTAAATGACGTAAATATTAATTCAATGACAAAAATGCACTTATTGGATGAACCACATTGGTTAAGACGAAAACATATTAGAATAAGCCTTGGGATGCACAAAATATAGTAAATGTTAATACAATGACACAAACACACTTTTTGGATGAATCACATTCCAGAAGAACGAAAAGTAATAAATAACGCCTTGGGATGCATTAAACGACAAAAATATTAATCCAATGACAAAAATGCACTTATTGGTTGAACTACATTCCTTAAGAACGAAAAACGATTAAAACAAGCCTTCGGATGCACAAAATGAACTAAATGTTAATCCAATGAAAAAAAAGCACTTATTGTTAATTCAATGACACGAACACACTTTTTGTATGAATTACATTCCTTAAGTACGAAAAGTGATTAGAATAAGCCTTAGGATGCACAAAACGACATAAATGTTAATCCAATGACACAAATGCACTTATTGGGTAAGCTACAATAGTTTAGAACGAAAACCGATTAGAATAAGCTTTGGGATGCACAAAAAGACCTAATAGTTAATCCATTGACACAAATGCACTTATTGAATGAACTACATTGGTTAAGAATGAAAACTGATTAGAATAAGCCTTGGGATGCACAAAATAACATAAATGTTAATCCAATGACACTAAGGCACTTTTTGTATGAAATACATTGTTTAATGAACGAAAAGTGATTAGAATAAGCCTTAAGATGCACAAAACGACGTAAATGTTAGTCCAATGACATAAATGCACTTATTGGACGAACTACATTCATTCAGAACGAAAAATGATTAGAATAAGCCTTGGGATGCAAGAAATGACCTAAATGTTAATCCAGTGACACAAATGCACATATTGGATGAACTACGTTGGATAAGAATGAAAATGGATTAGAATAAGAATTGGGATGCACAAAATGACGTAACTGTTAATCCAATGTAAAAAACGCAATTTTTGGATGAAATACATTCCACAAGAACGAAAAGTGATTAGAATACACCTTGGGATGCACAAAATGACGTAAATATAAATCCAATGACAAAAATGCACTTATTGGACGAACTACATTCTTTAACAAAGAAAAATGATAAGAATACGGCTTGGGATGCACAAAATGATCTTAATGTTAATCCAATGACATTAATGCACTTATTGGATAAACTACATTTGTTTAGAACGAAAAGGAATTACAAGAAGCATTGGGATGCACAAAATGACATAAATGTTAATCCAATGACACCAATGCACTTATGGCATGAACTATGTCGGTTAAGAACGAAAAAGGATTAGAATAAGCCTTGGGATACAGCAAATGACGTATATGTTAATCCAATGACACAATTGCACTTATTGTATAAACTACACTAGTTAAGAACAAAATTGCATTAGTATAAGCCTCGGGTTGCCAAAAATGAGGTAAATGTTTCAAACACACTTTTTGGATGAAATACATTCCTTAAAACGAAAAGTCATTAGAATAAGCCTTGGGATGCACAAAATCACCTAAATGTTAATCCAATGACACAAATGCACTTATTGGATGAACTACATTCTATAGGAACGAGAAATTATTAGAATAAGCCTTGGGATGCACAAAAGACCTAAATGTTAATCCAATGACCCAAACGCACTTTTTGGATGAACTATATTCCTTATGAACGAAAAGTGATTAGAATAAGCATGGGATGCACAAAATGACCAAATTGTTAATCCAGTTACACAAAATTACCTAAATTTTAATTTTAGAACAAAAAGGGATTTGTATAATCCTTGTGATGGAGAAAATTACCTAAATGATAATTCAATGAACAAATGCACTTAATGGATGAACTAGGTTGGTTAAAAACGAAAAAGGATTAGAATAAACCTTGGGATGAAATACATTCCTTAAGAACGAAAAGTGATTAGAATAACCTTTGGGATGCACAATATTGTGCAATGTTAATCCAATGAAAAAAATGTACTTATTGGATGAACTACATTCCTTTAGAATGAAAAATGATTAGAATAAACCTTGGCATGCACAAAATGATCTAAATGTTGATCCAATGACAAAAATGTACTTATTAGATGAACTACATGAGTTTAGCACGAAAAGGGATTAGAATAATCGTTGGGATGTACTAAATGACCTAAATGTTAATCCAATGACACCAATGCACTTATTGGATAAACTACATTTGTTTCGAACGAAAATGGATTAGAATATGCCTTGGGATGAACAAAATGACCTAAATGTTTATTCAATGATACAAACACACTTTTTTGGTGAACTATATTCCTTAAGAACGAAAAAATGACCTAAATGTTAATCCAATGACACAAATGCACTTATTGGATGAACTACATTCTATAGGAACGAGAAATTATTAGAATAAGCCTTGGGATGCACAAAAGACCTAAATGTTAATCCAATGACACAAATGCACTTATTGGATGGACTTCATTGGTTAAGAACTAAAACGGATTAGAGTAAGCCGTAGGATGCACAAAATGACGTAAATGTAAATTTAGTGACACAAATGCACTTTTTTGATGAAATACATTCCACATGAATGAGAAGTGATTAGAATACGCCTTGGGATGCACAAAATGACGTAAATGTTAATCCATTGACACAAATGCGCTTATTGGCTAATCTACAATGGTTTAGAACGAAAACGAATTCGAATATGCCTTGGAATGCACAAAATGACCTAAATGTTTATCCAATAATACACACTTTTTTTATGTAAAATGACCTAATTGGAATGCACACTTTTTTGATGAACTATATTCCTTAAGAACGAAAACTGATTAGAATAATCCTTGGGATGCACAAAATGACCAAATTGTTAATCCAATGACACAAATGCACTTATTGGATGAACTACATTGGATAAGAATGAAAACGGATTAGAATAAGCTTGGTGATGCACAAAATAACGTAAATGCTAATCCAATGACACAAATGCACTTTTTTTTTGAAATATATACCTTATGAACAAAAAGTGATTAGAATAAGCCTTAGGATTCACAAAACGACGTCAATTTTAATCAAATGACACAAATGCACTTATTGAAAAAACTACATTCACTCAGAACGAAAAATGATTAGAATAAGCCGTGGGATGCACAAAATGACCTAAATGTTAATCCAATGAAACAAATGCACATATTGGATGAACTACGTTTGTTAAGAACAAAAATGGATTAGAATAAGAATTGTGATGCACAAAATGACGTAAATGTTAATCCAATGTTACAAATGCACTTTTTGGATGAAATACATTCCACAAGAACGAAAAGTGATTAGAGTACACCTTGGTATGCACAAAATGACGTAAATATAAATCCAATGACAAAAATGCACCTATTGGACGAACTACATTCCTTAAGAAAGAAAAATGATTAGAATAAGGCTTGGGATGCACAAAATTATCTAAATGTTAATCCAATGACATAAATGCACTTATTGGATAAAACTACATTGGTTAAGAACGAAAATGGATTAGAATAAGCCTTGGGATGAACAAAATGACATAAATGTTAATCCAATGACCCAAACGCACTTTTTGGATGAACTATATTCCTTATGAACGAAAAGTGATTAGAATAAGCATGGGATGCACAAAATGACCAAATTGTTAATCCAGTTACACAAAATTACCTAAATTTTAATTTTAGAACAAAAAGGGATTTGTATAATCCTTGTGATGGAGAAAATTACCTAAATGATAATTCAATGAACAAATGCACTTAATGGATGAACTAGGTTGGTTAAAAACGAAAAAGGATTAGAATAAACCTTGGGATGAAATACATTCCTTAAGAACGAAAAGTGATTAGAATAAGCATGGGATGCACAAAATGACCAAATTGTTAATCCAGTTACACAAAATTACCTAAATTTTAATTTTAGAACAAAAAGGGATTTGTATAATCCTTGTGATGGAGAAAATTACCTAAATGATAATTCAATGAACAAATGCACTTAATGGATGAACTAGGTTGGTTAAAAACGAAAAAGGATTAGAATAAACCTTGGGATGAAATACATTCCTTAAGAACGAAAAGTGATTAGAATAACCTTTGGGATGCACAATATTGTGCAATGTTAATCCAATGAAAAAAATGCACTTATTGGATGAACTACATTCCTTTAGAATGAAAAATGATTAGAATAAACCTTGGGATGCACAAAATTATCTAAATGTTGATCCAATGACAAAAATGTACTTATTAGATGAACTACATGGGTTTAGCACGAAAAGGGATTAGAATAATCGTTGGGATGCACTAAATGACCTAAATGTTAATCCAATGACACCAATGCACTTATTGGATAAACTACATTTGTTTCGAACGAAAATGGATTAGAATATGCCTTGGGATGAACAAAATGACCTAAATGTTTATTCAATGATACAAACACACTTTGTTGGTGAACTATATTCCTTAAGAACGAAAAAATGACCTAAATGTTAATCCAATGACACAATTGCACATATTGGAAGAACTACATTGGTTAACGACGAAAATTGTTTAGACTAAGCCTTGGGTTGCACAAATGACGTAAACGTTAATCCAATCACACAAACACACTTTTTGGATGAAATACATTCCTTAAGGACAAAAAGTGATAAGAATAAGCCTTGGGATGCACAAAACGTTGCAAATGTTAATCCAATGACAAAAATACACTTATTTGATGAACTATATTCGTTAAGAACGAAAAGCGATTATAATAAGCCTTAGGATGCATATAATGACCTAAATGTTAATCCAATGACACAAACGCACTTTTTGTATGAAATACATTCCTTAAGAACGAAGAGTGATTAGAATAAGCCTTAGGATGCAAAAAATGCACTTATTTGATGAACTACATTCCTTAAGAAAGAAAAATGAATTGAATAAGGCTTAGGATGCACAAAATGATCTAAATGTTAATCCAATAACACCATTGCACTTATTGGATAAACTACAATGCTTTAGAAGGAAAAGTGATTAGAATAAGCATTGGGATGCACAAAATGACCTAAATGTTAATCCAATGACACAAATGCACTTATTGGATAAACTACGTCGGTTAAGAATGAAAACAGATTAGAAAAAGCCTTGAGATGCACAAAATCACGTAAATGTTAATCCAATGACACAAACACACGTTTTGGATGAAATACATTCCAAAAGAATGAAAAGAAGTTACAATATGCCTTGGGATACACAAAATCACCTAATAATTATTCCAACGACACAAATGCAATTATTGGATAAACTACATTGGTTTAGAACGAAAAGTGATTAGAGTAAGCATTGGGATGCACAAAATGACGTAAATGTAAATTCAATGACACAAATGCACATATTGGATGAACTACATTCCTTAAAAATGAAAAACGATAGAATAGGCCTTGGGATGCACAACATGACCTAAATGTTAATCCAATGACACAAATGCACTTATTCGATGTATGACATTGGTTTAGATCGAAAACGAATTAGAATAAGCTTTCGGATGCACAAAATAATGTAAATGTTAATCCATTGACACATACACACTTTTTAAATGAAATACATTCATTAAGAACAAAAAGTTATTAGAATAAGCCTTAGGATGCACAAAACGACGTAAATGTGAATCCAATGACACAAATGCCCTTATTCGATGAACTGCATTCCTTAAGCACTAGAAATGATTAGAATAAGCCTTGGGATGCAAAAAAAGACCTAAATGTTAATCCAATGACACAAATGCACTTATTGGTTAAGAACGAAAAAGATATTAGAATAAGCCTTGGGATGCAAAAAATGACGTAAATGTAAATTAATGAGCCACATGCACTTTTTTGATGAAATACATTCCACAAGAATGAAAAGTGATTAGAATACGCATTGGGATGCACAAAATGACGTAAATGTTAATCCAATGACACAAATGCACTTATTGGATGAAATACATTGGTTAAGAACGAAAGCGGATTAGAATAAGCATTGGGATGCACAAAATGACGTAAATTTTAATCCAATGACACAAATGCACTTATTGGATGAACTACATTGGTTAAGAACGAAAGCGGATTAGAATAAGCCTTGGCTGCACAAAATACAGTAAATGTTAATCCAATGACACAAACGCACCTTTTGAATGAAATACATTCCTTATTAGCGAAAAGGAATTAGAATAGGCATTGGGATGCACAAAATCACCTAAATGTTAATCCAATGACACAAATGCACTTATTGGATGAACTACGTTAGTTAAAAACTAAAACGGATTAGAATAGGCCTTGGGATGCACAAAATCACGTAAATGTTAATCCAATGACACAAATGCACTCGTTGCACGAAATACATTCCATAACAAATAAAAGTTATTAGAATAAAGCTAGGGATGCACAAAATGACCTAAATGTTAATCCAATGACATAAATGCAATTATTGGATAAACTACATTGGTTTAGAACGAAAAAGAATTAGAATAAGCATTGGGATGCACAAAATGACCTAATAGTTAATCCAATGACACAAATGCACTTATTGGATGAACTATATTGGTTAAGAACGAAAACGGATTAGAATAAGCCTTGGGATGTACAAAATGACGTAAATGTTAATCCAATGACAGAAACACAGTTTTGGGATGGACTTTATTCCTTATGAAGGAAAAGTTATTAGAATAAGCCTTGGGATGCACAAAATGACCTAATTGTTAATCCAATGACACAAATGCACTTATTGGAAGAACTACATTCCTTTAGAACGAAAAGGGATTGGAATAAGCCTTGTGATGGATAAATGATGTAAATGTTAATCCAATGACACAAACACATATTTTGGATGAAATACATTCCTGAAGAACGAAAAGTGATTAGAATAATCTTTGGGATACACAAAATCACGTAAATGTTAATCTAATGACACAAATATTGTATGAACTACATTCCTTAAGAATGAGAAATGATTTGAATAAGCCTTAGGATGCGCAAAATGACCTAAATGTTAATCATATGACAAAAATGCACTTATCGGACGAACTATATTCCTTAGGAAAGAAAAATGATTAAAATAAGGCTTAGCATGCACAAAATGCCTCAATGTTAATCCAATGACACAAATGCACTTATTGGATAAACTACAATGGTTTAGAATGAAAAGGGATTAAAATATGCTTTGGGATGCAAAAAATGACCTAAATGTTTATCCAATGATACAAACACACTTTTTGGATGAACTATATTCCTTATGAACGAAAACTTATTAGAATAAGCCTTGGGATGCACAAAATAACCTAATAGTTAATCCAATGACACAAATGCACTTATTGGATGAACTATATTCCTTATGAAGGAAAAGTGATTAGAATAAGCCGTTGCACAAAATGACCTAATTGTTAATCCAATGACACAAATGCACTTATTGGATGAACTACATTCATTTAGAACGAAAAGGGATTTTGTATAATCCTTGTGATGGACAAAATTACCTAAATGTTAATCCAATGAAACAAATGCACATAATGGATGAACTACGTTGGTTAAGAACGAAAATCGATTAGAATAAGCTTTGGGATGAAATACATGTTGGAACCAAGTTGGTTCTAAGTACTTAGGATTTCGATGTTTACAAAAGCAGTGCATGTAATCTTATTTTGAACCTTGAATTATTAAATCAAATGTCACCAGAAGTTGAAGCAATAAGAAGCAGAAGATCAAAGTGTTCCAGAGATTGGTCTGAGGGGGAGTAATTCAAGTCTTCGAGTTATAAACTAGCAAAATAAGTTAAGGTTTTGTCATCATCAAAAAGGGGGAGATCGTTGGAACAAAGTTGGTTCTAAGTACTTAGGATTTTGATGTTTACAAAAGCACTCCATGTAATCTTATTTTGAACCTTGAATTATTAAATCAAATGTCACCAGAAGTTGAAGCAATAATAAGCAGAAGATCAAAGTGTTCCAGAGATTGAATCCTGAAGGTACCAGAAGATACTCCAGGATGTCAAAACATCACGAGAAGATATATTTGCTGGCCCAGATCAGAAAGAAGCAAAGTCAGAAGGAAACCTGGACCAGACCAGAATGAAGCCTACCAGAGGGAGAGTTAATCCAGACCTGAAGGAATCAAAAGTCAGATTTATTCAAGAAGTTATTATGACCAGAAGATGGCCTGGCAGTGAAATGATAAATAGTATAGACTTGTTCCAGACTTAATCAGAGGATGAATTAATGGGTCCATAACAAGAGTATTAACCCAGATTTGACACAGACCAGAAGATAGCATGGTTCAGGGTATGAAACTAAGTCCAGACCAGAAGAAATGATTTCCAGAATTGATCCAGACTGAAATATTATTTGTCCAGATTTAATTTCAGTTTAATCCAGACCAAGTCCAGAATTGGTCCAGATTAGAGGGAAGATTTTCAGATCAATGGTTTAGAATTAATTATTTTGCCCAGTGTTGGCCAAGATCAGAAGATCAGACCATGGCCCAGTGTTGACCGAAATTAGAAGGTCATAATGTGTGGTCTAGCAGTGGCCGAGATCAGAGGATCACAGCAGATCAGTTTTCTAGACCAGGATGACCGAGATCAGAAGATCAGAAGGTTAGGAAGTGTGGTCCAAGGATGGCCGAAATCATAGGATCACAGCATATCAATTAGTATGGTCCAGATGTGGACTAACGCAGAAAATCAAATGGTCCAGATTTAATCATGAGGATCAACGGTGGAGATTTTAATTTATTTTGATCAAAGTATTAAAAAGATTTGTTACAAAATTAAAGTGAAGTATTGTGGAACTCAGGAGCTGTTGGCGGGAAGGAACTAAAGACTTGATTGGCCAGTTATTTTGAAAGAAAATCTGAAGCTTAATAAAATATATGTTTTTTATTTAAATAAAGCCCAATAGGTCAAGTTATTTTTTCAAGAGCATCCAACAAGATTCAGCTCGAAATTAAGCTTTGAAGAGGCCCAAATCTGCATCTATAAAAGGAGGCTCAAGGCAGAATACTTTGCATCGAAAAATCACAGAAGAGTCATACACTTCCAAAAGCAAACACTCAAGTTTTCAGTGAGGTTAATTGTGAGTTCCAGCTTTCCAGAAGCAAGCACTCGTGTTTTTCTTTCCCTTGTGTTAAATCTAAGTTGTTGAAGTAGAGTCTACAATCTGAGGGAGTCAGAAGGGGTAGCAGATTAGTTAGCAATTAGATTCAAGGCGTTGTAATTCCTTCTACAACCTGGGGTTGTCAGATTGGTAGGAGAAGACTTGACTTGAGAAGTCAAGGTGTTGTATTCCTCAAAAGTCTTGGATTGTTAGACTGTTTGAGAAGACTGACTTGGAGGGTCAGTGGTATTGTTGTAATTCAACCCCCCTTCTCGTGTTTGCACCTTCAATTGGCATCAGAGCTCAGTCTCAAGGCTGAGCACTTAACAGTGTTTGAGGAAAGGTCCAAGCGGTTCAACATGGCAGAATCCAGAGATGAACTGGGAGGCAACATCAATAGACCACCACTGTTTGATGGAGAAAGGTTTGAGTATTGGAAGGACAGAATGAGAAGTTTCTTCATATCTCAAGATCCTGAATTATGGAAGATGGTAGTCAAAGGATACACTGCACCTACTGATCCAGAAGATCCAACTAAAGAACTAGACATGGATGATATGAAACCAGACCAGAGCAGATTATACAAACTTCATCACAAGTCTAGAAACATTATGATCAGTGCAATCACTTTCAAGGCATTTGGTAGATGCATAGATAAAGAAGCAGCAAAGAGCATATTCGACAGTCAGATTCTGACCTATGAAGGAACCCAGCAGGTTTAAGAAGTTAGGGCTAACATACTGGTCAAACAGTATGAGATGTTCAAGATGGAAGATGATGAAAACATTGATGGAATGTTCTGCAGATTCCAGACTCTGATATCTGGACTGAAGGTCTTGAAGAAAAGCTACACAACAGCAGATCATGTCAAGAAGATTCTAAGAAGTTTACCAACCAAGTGGAGACCAATGGTTACTGCAGTTCAGCAAGCCAAAGATCTAAGTAACTTAAGACTTGAAGATCTGATCAGTTCACTCAGGTCTCATGAAATAGAACTAGTAGCAGATGAACCAATAAAGAAGAAGAATTTGGCTCTGAATTCGAAACAGAAGAAAGCTACAAGGGCAGCATCAAAATCAGAGGATAGTAACAATGATGATATGGCTTACTTAACCAAAAAGATGGTTAAGATCTGGGAAAACAGGAAGAGGAGAGGTTCTAAGAAGAAACATAACAGCAAAGATAAGGAAGAATCTGACAAGAAGAACGTCATCTGTTATGGATGCAATGAACCTGGACATATCAAGTCAAAATGTCCAAATCTGGAAAAAGGAAAACAACACTAGAAGAGTTCCAAAAACAGAAAGAAGGGTCTGATGGCTGCCTGGGATGTATCAGAATAAGAAGAAGAATCGTCTGATGAAGAAAGGCAGAAATAGCCTGATAGAACAGACCGTCTAATACACGCAGAACTATTCTATAACCATCAGGGTCACTACAATTACATGTATTAGCCTCTCACAGGCCAAATACACAGAAGTTAAATCCTCGCACGGATAGAATGGATCGTCTAATACCCGCGGAACCACTCTGTAGCCCGAGTAGAATAGACCGTCTAATACACGCGGAACTACTCTGACCCGGGATAGAACATACCGTCTAATACACGCGGAACTATTCTATAACCCATGGTTACTACTTAACTTCACGGTCCATCACGGTCACCGCATCAACTCTGTGGCCCATCGCGGTCACCACCTGACTATGCAATGCATGAATATGCAGTGTTTTCTCTTCACTGAAAACAGTATGCAATATCAGAAAAATTCAACCTTCCCATCATCTTTCAAAACATCTCAACACAATCAATATTATCATCATCACAATCATGATTAAACAGTCAAGTAAGCATTAACACGTTGCATTATCTCAAAATTCCATTCTTACTTATCTTAAGTCTTTCCAATGTTTCCCAAACTCTTAAAATTCATAAAACAATGTTTAAAACTGAGATTTCTGGAAAATACGAAGCTGTATTCGAATACAGCTTCTATGTATTCGAATACCGTTGCCAAAAATAGTGCAGAATTACACTCTGTATTCGAATACAGCCTTCTTGTATTCGAATACAGAGGTTGTCACAGTGTGAAAATCAATATCTTTCACTATATCAGTAGAGTCTCAAAAACTTCATCACCCTCACTTCAAACTGTTACAAAAATTCCATTTTAATTCATCACAAACCTTCCCAAATGATCCCCAACACTTAAGGTTTCTGAAACACTGTTGAAAAACATGGAATTTCTAAAAACTCGAATCTGTATTCGAATACAGACCTATTGCATTCGAATACAGAAGCTGAAAACTGCAATTTCAACACTCTGTATTCGAATACAGCATACTTGTAGTCGAATACAGAAGTCAAAACATGTGTAAATTCAGCATTTCCTCCCAGGTCATTAAAGGTTTCCAAAACATCATCCTCTCCTCTTCAAAACTATTTCAAAGACTCCATTTTAAATCATTTTAACCCTTCTCAATATTTCCCAACACTTTAAAATACACATGACAGTGTTTAACACTTGATTTTCTGGAAAACATGAATCTGTATTCAAATACAGCTTCCTTGTATTCGAATACAGAAGCTAAAAACTGAGTTTCTAAAAAAACCCGAATCTGTATTCGAATACAGATCCCTTGTATTCGAATACAGAAGCTGAAACTAGTGAGAATCTACATTATGTATTCGAATACAGCATGCCTATAGTCGAATACAGATGCGAATACAGTGTTAAAATATCACTTCTGTATTCGAATACGACATGGTCATAGTCGAATACAGATGCTAAGTCAGAAGCAAAAATCCTTCCTCTGTATTCGAATACAGGGCCTCGTATTCGAATACAAGTTTGAAAACTTAAGTAAAACAGAAGCTTGACAGGTTGTATTCGAATACACACATGTTGTATTCGAATACACCTACGAAAACCAGTGAAGTTTTTCCTGAGACTTCAACACATTTCAAACTGTTTCTTTTGAAGAATCAGCCGAACCCCAAAACAGTTTTATCACTCTTTTAAACCACAAAACTCAGACTTTTACATCAGTAGAGATTTTCCAGATGGAAACACTTTCATCATTTTAAAATCCCTTTTCTTTTGAAAACATCAACCACACCAGAATCACTCAAAACAGAAGCAGAATCATCAACACCAAAACATCCAGAAACAGAAACAGAATAGTCACCACCAGAATCATCAGAAGTAGAAATAGAATGATCAACATCAGAATCATCCAGAGCCAGAACATGCATCTCCAAAACAACATGCATGGTATTCTCCAGTATGCTTACACAACCACACAACATGTAAAGCTTATTCCAGCTTTCTCACACAAACAGAATCAACATGCAAAGCATTTCAGTTTTCTCACACAAACAGAATCAACATGCAAAGCATTTCAGCTTTCTCACACCATTAGAACATCATGCAAGCATTTCAGCTTTCTCACACAAACAGAATCAACATGCAAAGCATTTCAGTTTTTTCACCCAAACAGAATCAACATGCAAAGCATTTCAGCTTTCTCACACAAACAGAATGACATTAATACATTCAGTCAAACAGAAATCATCACATAGCAGCAAACACCAACAGAATGTGTTTTCGCATTTTATAACAACACTCAAAATAGTTTATGAACATGTATTTTAATCATCTTTAAAATGACATGCAAAACATTTTTTTGCTTTCCCACACAAACCAACCAGCATTGCAGTAACAACCAGAACAGCAACATCACAGATTCATTACACATCACAGAATGCATTTTCTTCATTTTTTTTCAAAATGTCATTGCAAAACAGTTTTTCTTCAAAATAGTGATGAAAACATCAGTAATGCTATGCCAGTTATGCATTTACAGCCCTAATGCAATAAGAAAGTGGAAGGTGCCCTTACCCTTGTTGCGTTCTGCTACTGCTCACGTGTATGCGTAAAAAACGTTGAAACTCCCGTCTTGCGTTCGCTGCTACGAAAGTGGGTTCTCTAGCTCCGTAATGATGTGGGGAACAACTTTTGTACTGAGGGTTTTCTGGTTTGGTGCCTAGGTTTCCAATTAATGGCACTTTTGAGGAACTCACTTTTTCCTGTTTGAAATCGTGTATTGGAACCAGAAAACAGGAAACAGAATGGGAGGGAAAGGGTACTGTTACATGCAGTATGGGCAGTGAGGGAGGAGGAATGGTGTTCTGATTTCACCATCCTTCTCACTCCTATTTATAGGCTTGTGTTGTGCCACCTCACCTGACACTTGTCTAATTTTCAGCACTTCACCCGTCTCGTTGCAATTAGCCGCTAATCCAATAATTTTAATTCATCTTCCAATAGTTTTAATTCATCTTCCAAAATAAATATTTATATGTATATATATTTACTCAAAACATACATATATTAAATATTTTACAAATATCCCCAAAATACACTTAAAATTAATTCCATAATTTTAATTCAAAATTAAGGGTCTTACATTACCACCCCCCTTAAATTAGTTTCGTCCTCGAAACTTCATGTCCCTAAACAACTAAGGATATTGCTCCCTCATCTTACTCTCCAGTTCCCAAGTCGCGTCTCCCGTAGTCGGATTCCAAATCACTTTGACTAGTGGGACTTCCTTGTTCCTCAATTGTTTAATCTTCCTGTCTTCAATGCTTACAGGGAATACTTCAAATGACAGGTTATCCTTCAGCTGAATTGTATTTGGTTCGATCACATGTGACGGGTGTGCAATGTATTTCCTTAACTGCGACACGTGAAATACGCCGTGAATATTGGACAGTATTGGCGGTAAAGCAATCCGATAGACCAATGGTCCAATACGTGCAGTAATCTGTATGGTCCAATAAATTTCGGAGTCAACTTTCTTGACTTAATAGCTCTACCAACACTAGTTGTAGGCGTGACCCTCAGAAATACATGATCACCCAGCTCAAATTCCAAAGCTCTACGACGCTTGTCCGTATAACTCTTTTGACAATCCTGTGATATCTTCATTTTCTCTTGTATTCTCTTGATTTTCTTTGTAGTTTGCTCCACCATCTCAGGTCCAACAATCATACTTTCTCCGTCCTTATACCAGCATAAAGGCGTTTGACACTTGCGTCCATATAAAGCCTCATAGGGTGCCATTCCAATACTTGCGTGGAAGTTGTTGTTGTAAGTAAACTCAATCAATGGCAACACCTCATCCCAGTTTCCTCTATCATCCAACACACATGCTCTTAACAGATCTTCCAAGGACTGATTTGTCCCCTCAGTCTGTCCATCTATTTGTGGATGATAGGCTAAACTCAATTTCAGTTTCGTCCCCAAAGCTTCATGCAATGCTCCCCAAAAATGAGATGTGAATTTTGGGTCACGGTCCGATACTATACTCGATGGAACGGCGTGTAACCTCACAATCTCATCGATGTAGATTTCCGCCAGCTTATCTACTTTGAAAGTGGTCCTTACCGGTAAGAAATGTGCGGACTTTGTCAATCGATCCACTATTACCCAAATTGAATCATTCTTTTTCCTTGTCTTAGGCAGTCCTATTATAAAATCCATGGAAATGATGTCCCACTTCCATTCCGGTATATCCAGAAGTTGCAACATTCCAGCAGGTCGTTGATGTTCCACTTTCGCTTTCTGACAAGTTAAACAAGCTGATACATACTCCGCTACGTCCCTCTTCATTCCTGGCCACCAGTAATTATGTCTTAAATCCTGGTACATCTTGGTTGCTCCAGGATGAATAGTTATCTTACTCTTATGAGCCTCTTCCAACATCGCTCTTCTCATCTCTGCAACTTCCGGTACACAAATTCTTCCATTACATCTCAGAATATTATATATTCCGACGCTGAACTCAATTGTCTGTCCTTGCGCTATCAAATTCCTCTTTTCTTGGATCAGTGCGTCATCTTGCAAGTTTGCAATCTCCTCAAGTAATCCACTCGAAATTGTTATCATTCCACACTTTAACATTCCTGGTGCAAACTTTACGTCCAAGTGTAGATCTCTAAATGCTTCCCACAACTCTTGTTGTCGGGCCATTATCATTGAAGATACTGACACACTCTTCCGACTGAATGCATCAGCCACCACATTGGCTTTTTCAGAGTGGTACTGCAATGTAAAGTCAAAATCCTTGAGAGTCTCCATCCATCTTCTCTGACGCATGTTCAATTCCTTCTGATCGAACAGATACTTCAAACTTTTGTGGTCGCTGAACACCGTGAACGTGCATCCATATAAGTAGTGTCTCCAGACTTTAAATGCAAACACTACCGCCGCAAGCTCTAAATCGTGAGTAGGGTAGTTTCGTTCGTGAGTTTTCAATTGCCTTGAGGCGTAGGCTACAGCTTTCTTGTGTTGCATCAAAACACATCCCAGACCTTGGTGAGATGCATCACACTAAACCTCATATGGTTCTTCTGGCTGTGGCAAGACCAACACTGGTGACGTTGTCAACTTTTCCTTAAGCAACTGAAAATTTTCCTCATGCAACTGAAAATTTTCCTCACACTTCTCCGTCCATGCAAACAGCTGATTCTTTCTAGCGAGTTGTGTCAAAGGAGCTACAATCTTAGCAAATCCTTCAATAAATCTCATGTAGTATCCCGCTAGTCCGACAAAACTCCGTATGTCTGTGATAGTCTGAGGCTGTTTCCAGGCAAGAATTGTCTCAATCTTTGCCGGATCGACATCGATTCCTTCTTTTGTTATCACATGTCCCAAGAAGTTCACTTGATCTAGCCAAAACTCGCAATTCGATAAATTGGCATACAGTTGCTTCTCACGCAAGACTTCAAGAACTTGGCGTAGGTGTTCTCCGTGTTCTTCTTCATCCTTTGAATAAACCAAAATATCATCGATGAACACCACCACGAATTTGTCCAGGAATGGGCTAATGATTCTATTCATATAGTCCATGAAAATCACTAGTGCTTTCGTGACTCCAAACGGCATAACGAGATATTCATAATGCCCATAACGGGTTCTGAAAGCAGTCTTTTGAATATCTCATTCGATTACTCGAATCTGATGGTATCCCGATTTCAAATCAATCTTTGAAAACACCGATGCTCCCCTCAATTGGTCCATCAAATCATCGATGCGTGGTAAAGGATAACGATTCTTGATAGTCACCTTGTTAAGTTGTCGATAATCCACACATAAGCGTGAACTTCCATCCTTCTTCTTAACCAACAACACCGGAGCTCCCCACGGCGATACACTTGGTCTGATAAATCCTTTCTCCAATAAACCTTCAATTTGACCCTTTAACTACTTGATCCTATGCATGATCAGCTAATAACTCAAAACAAATACCTTAATCAGAGCTTTATCCCAAAACATTAACCAAATGCTCTGATACCACAATTGTAACCCCCCGAAATTAAAAGACAGCGCAAATGTATTTTTTTTTTTAAAATAAATAATTAAAATGATTTTCCAATTTAATTACTTCAAAAAAATTAAAATAAAGTTTTCACTAATCCATTTCATAAAATGATACTTCGTAATTTAATCGATGAACATAATTCATCGTAATATCACTAAGTACTTAATTCTGGAAATTAATAATAAACACTAATATATTTCAAAAGATAATAGTGTCATGATCTTAATAGGAAATATCAGAGTGCGGAAAAATATTAGCAGAAAAGTTACACAAAAATTTCCAAAATAACCAATTACATTTTCCAGTTCAAAATCCTATACATCAACTCTAATTGATCATGCACTAAGCTACAGTAGCACGGTCTCCGCCGCATCCCCTACAAGTCTCGTCTCCAGCCAACTGTCTGCATCTCTGCGTTGTCTACAAATACGCCGTGCGTAAAGATCAAGGAAGGGTTCGGGTATCATCTGAGGGCAAAGCCCAATTTCCAAAATATACTGGCAAGGGTCACCGACCGAAATTAACCCATAACACATAACATATATTTCACAGCAACAAATATATTCATGGCATAATATATGACAATGATGAAAATTAAGGTACAAGAGGCTAGGGCATGCAAACCCTAGACTTATATCTGAGTTGAGCAAACTCCAGTTGATAAGAGGGCTTCCCAAGGTAAGTTCCAAAACTGAGATTCTGTGTGAAGCATGTCAAAGAGGTAAACAAATGTGTTTCTACCTCTTAACCACTTGAACTGCTTCACTTAGATCTGTTTGGTCCTGTTCAAACAGCTTCCCTCAGTGGTAAGAAATATGGTTTTGTGATTGTTGATGATTACTCAAGGTGGACTTGGGTAAAATAAGATCATAACCATCAGAAGTGATCATGGAGGTGAATTTGAGAACAAGTATTTTGAAGAATTCTGTGATGAGAATGGGATCTCTCACGACTTCTCATCCCCCAGAACACCTCAATAGAATGGAGTGGAAGAAAGGAAAAATAGATCACTGCAGGAGATGGCCAGAACCATGCTGAATGATATGAAGGTTGCCACCTACCTTTAGGCAGAAGCTGTCAACACAGCCTGCTACATTCATAACAGAGTCTACATCAGGTCCATCTTAAATAAAACTCCCTATGAACTGTGGAAAGGTAAGAAACCCAATATTTCCTACTTTAAGCAATTTGGCTGCATCTGTTTTATGTTGAACACTAAAGATAACCTAGCTAACTTTGATTCTAGATCTCAAAAGTGAATCTTTATTGGCTACTCTGAGAGATCAAAAGCTTATAGAGTGTTTAACAAAGAAACTAACACTGTAGAAGAATCAATCCACATTAAGTTTGATGATAAACAGCTTGACTGTGAAAAGTCAAAGCAAGATGAGGAAATTGCAGGTGAACCAGAGGCACAGGAACCAGAAGCAGAATTTGAGAAAAATCAAGATGAAGAAGAACATGCTGACTCTGAAGACAAGCCAAGGGAAAAGAATGGATGGAAGTACAAGTCTTCACATCCAGAATCTCTCATTATTGGCAGTGCAGCAGAACCTTTAAAGACTAGATCATCAAGTAGAGAAACCAATCTATTTGGTTTACTCTCAACAATTGAACCAAGCAATATTGATGAGGCTTTGGCAGAGGAAGGTTGGATACTTGCAATGCAAGAAGAGCTGAATGAATTCCAAAGGAATGATGTTTGGGATCTGGTACCCAAACCACAAAAACATTATTGGAACTAAGTGGGTGTTTAGAAATAAACTAAATGAAAAAGGTGAAGTGGTAAGGAACAAAGCCAGACTTGTAGGTCAAGGATACAGTCAACAGGAAGGTATAGACTACATTGAGAATTTTGCTCCAGTGGCCAGGTTAGAAGCAATTAGAATTCTTTTATCATTTGCTGCTAATCATGATATAATGCTGTATCAAATGGAGATTAAAAGTGCATTCTTAAATGGCTACATAAGTGAGGAAGTCTATGTCAAACAGCCCCCTGGATTTGAAAATTCTGATTTTCCAGACCATGTTTTCAAACTTAAAAAATCTTTATATGGTTTAAAACAAGCACCAAGGGCATGGTATGACAGACTTAGTAACTTTCTGCTTAAGAATGAATTTAATAGAGCCTAGACTGATAATACTCTATTTAGGAAATCCATTAAAAATGATATTTTGATTATTCAAGTTTATGTTGATGATATCATATTTGGATCAACTAATGGCACTTTGTGCAAAGAGTTTTCTGACCTAATGCAGAAAGAGTTCCAAATGAGCATGATGGGAGAACTTAAGTTCTTTCTGGGAATTCAGATTCATCAAGGTAAATCAGGTATACTCATTCACCAATCTAAATACACTAAAGATCTTCTTAAAAAGATCAAGATGAGTGAATGTAAGCCTATGGCCACCCCAATGCACCCAACCTGCTCACTTGAGAAAGATGAAACCAGCCAAAAGGTAGACCAGAAAACATACAGAGGTATGATTGGATCCCTTCTTTATTTAACTGCTTCTAAACCTGAAATTTTGTTTAGTGTTTGTGTCTGTGCCCGATTTTAAGCTGACTCTAGGGAATCCCATTTAACTGCTGTCAAACGAATTCTGAGATTCCTTAAAGGAACCACCAACCTTACCCTGTTATACAAGAAAACCCCCACCTACAAACTCAGAGGTTTTTGTGATTCCGACTATGCTGGAGACAAGCTGGAAAGGAAAAGTACAAGTGGCAACTGCACTTTCTTAGGTGATAATTTGATCTCTTGGTCAAGCAAAAGACAAAGCACCATTGCCATGTCAACAGCTGAAGCTGTGTATATATCAGCAGCAGGATGCAGTTCACAGTTACTCTAGATGAAACATCAACTTGAAGATTACAACATCTTTGAAACCAATACCCCTTTGTTCTGTGATAACACGTCAACCGTAAACCTAACCAAGAACCCTATCTTACACTCTAGAGCCAAACACATTGAAATAAAATACCACTTCATTAGGGACCATGTTCAAAAAGGGACTTTAAGCATCCAGTTTGTGGACACTGATCATCAATGGGCTGACTGAAATATTATTTGTCCAAATTTAATTTCAATTTAATCCAGACCAAGTCCTGAATTGGTCCAGATCAGAGGGAAGATTTTCAGATCAATGGTTTAGAATTAATTATTTGGCCCAGTGTTGGCCGAGATCAGAAGATCAGACCATGGCCCAGTGTTGGCCGAAATCAGAAGGACAAAATGTGTGGTCCAGCATTGGCCGAGATTAGAGGATCACAACAGATCAATTTGCTAGACCAGGATGGCCGAGATCAGAAGATCAGAAGGTTAGGAAGTGTGGTCCACGGATGGCCGAAATCAGAGGATCACAACATATCAATTAGTATGGTCCAGATGTGGACTAGCGCAGAAAATCAAATGGTCCTGATTTAATCATGAGGATCAACGGTGGAGATTTTAATTTATTTTGATCATAGTATTAAAAAGATTTGTTACAAAAATAAAGTGAAGTATTGTGGAACTCAGGAGCTGTTGGCGGGAAGGAACTAAAGACTTGATTGGCCAGTTATTTTGAAAGAAAATCTGAAGCTTAATAAAAGATATGTTTTTTATTTAAATAAAGCCCAATTGGTCAAGTTATTTTTGCAAGAGAATCCAGCAAGATTCAGCTCGAAATTAAGCTTGGAAGAGGCCCAAATCTGCATCTATAAAAGGAGGCTCAAGGCAGAATACTTTGCATCGAAAAATCACAGAAGAGTCATACACTTCCAAAAGCAAACTCTCAAGTTTTCAGTGAGGTTAATTGTGAGTTCCAGCTTTCTAGAAGCAAGCACTCGTGTTTTTCTTTCCCTTGTGTTAAATCTAAGTTGTTGAAGTAGAGTCTACAATCTGAGGGAGTCAGAAGGGGTAGCAGATTACTTAGCAATTAGATTCAAGCCGTTGTAATTCCTTCTACAACCTGGGGTTGTCAGATTGGTAGGAGAAGACTTGACTTGAGAAGTCAAGGTGTTGTATTCCTCAAAAGTCTAGGATTGTTAGGCTGTTTTAGAAGAATGACTTGGAGGGTCAGTGGTATTGTTGTAATTCAAGGTTTGAATTAGTGAAATCCTTCAAGGTGAAGGGACTGGACGTAGCCTCGTTAACGGTGAACCAGTATAAAAATTATATGTTTTATTTTTATGACACAAATGCACTTATAGGATGAACTACAATCCTTAAGAACAAAAAATGACTAGAATAAGCCTTGGGATGCACAAAATGACCTAAATGTTAATCCAATAATACAAATACACTTATTGGATGAACTACATTCCTTAAGAAGGAAAAATGATTAGAATAAGCCTTGGGATACTTTTAAGCATTCCAAAATGACGTAAATGTAAATTTAACGACACAAACGTACTTTTTTGATGAAATACATTCCATAAGAATGAAAAGTGATTAGAATACACCTTGGGATACACAAAAACACCTAAATGTTAATCCATTGACTCAAATGCACTTATTAGATGAACTGCATTGGTTAAAAACTAAAATAGATTAGAATAAGCCTTATTGGATGAACTAGTAGTTAATAGTTAATCCAATAAGAATAAGCTTTGGGATGCACAAAATAAGGTAGCTGTTAATCAAATGACAAAAACACACTTTTTTTTTTAAATCCATTCCTTAAGAACGAAAAGTAATTAGAATAAGCCTTAGGATACACAAAACGACGTAAATGTTAATCCAATGACACAAATGCACTTGTTGGATGAACTACATTCCTTAAGAACAAAAAATGATTACAATAAGCATTGGGATGCACAAAATGACCTAAATGTTATTCAAATTATACAAATACACTTATTGGATGAACTACCTACCTTAAGAACGAAAAATGATTCGAATAAGCCTAGGGATGCACAAAATGACGTAAATGTAAATTTAATAACACAAAAACTCTTTTTTGATGAAATACATTCCACAAGAATGAAAAGTGATAAGAATACGCCTTGGGATGCACAAAAAGACCTAAATGTTAATCCAATGACACAAACGCTCTTTTTGTATGAAATACATTCCTTAAGAACGAAGAGTGATTAGAATAAGCCTTAGGATGCACAATATGACGTAAATGTTAATCCAATGACACAAATGCACTTATTGGATGAACTACATTCCTTAAGAAAGAAAAATGATTAGAATACAGCTTAGGATGCACAAAAAGACCTAAATGTTAATCCAATGACTTAAATGCACTTATTTGAAGAACTACGTTGGTTAAGAACGAAAACAGATTAGAATAAGCATTGAGATGCACAAAATCACGTAAATGTTAATCCAATGACACAAACACACTTTTTGGATGACATACATTCCAAAAGAATAAAAAGTAATTAAAATACGCCTTGGGATACACAAAATGACCTAAATATTATTCCAATGACACAAATGCACTTATTGGATAAAATTCATTAATTAAGAATGAAAAGTGATTCGAGTAAGCATTGGGATGCACAAAATGACTTAAATGTTAATTCAATGGCACAAATGCACTTATTAGATGCACTACATTCCTTAAAAACGAAAAACGATATAATAAGCCTTGGGATGGACAAAATGACCTAAATGTTAATCCAATTACACAATTGCACTTATTGGATGAATTACATTGGTTAAGAAAAAAAATTGATTAGAGTATGCCTTTGGATACGTAAAATGACCTAAATGTTAATCCAATGATACAAACGCTTTTTTTATGAACTATATTCCTTAAGAACGAAAAATGATTAAAGAAAGTCTTTTGATGCACAAAATGACATAATAGTTAATCCAATGACACAAATGCACTTATTGGATGAACTACATTCGCTAAAAACGAAAAACAATAGAATAAGCCTTGGGATGCACAAAATGACCTAAATGTTAATCCTATGCACAAATACACTAATTCGATGAACGACATTGGTTTAGAATGAAAACGAATTAGAATAAGCCTTGGGATGCACAAAATAATGTAAATGTTATTCCATTGACACATACGCACTTTTTAAATGAAATACATTCCTTAAGAACAAAAAGTGATTAGAGTATGCCTGAGGATGCACAAAACGACGTAAATGTTAATCCAATGACACAAATGCCCTTATTGGATGAACTACATTCCTTAAGAACTAGAAATGATTAGAATAAGCCTTGGGATGCACAAAAAGACCTAAATGTTAAACCAATGACACAAATACACTTATTGGTTAAGAACGAAAACAGATTAGAATAAGCCTTGGGATGCACAAAATGACGTAAATGTAAATTAATGACCCAAATGAACTTTAGGTCTTTTTGATGAAATACATTCCACAAGAATGAAAAGTGATTAGAATACGCCTTGGGATGCACAAAATGTCGTAAATGTTATTCCAATGACACAAATGCACTTATTGGATGAACTACATTAGTTAGGAACTAAAACGGATTAGAATAGGCCTTGGGATGCACAAAATCACGTAAATGTTAATCAAATGACACAAATACATTCCATAACAAAGAAAAGTTATTAGAATAAGGCTAGAGTTGTAGAAAATGACCTAAATGTTAATCCAATGACTTAAATGCACTTATTGGATAAACTACATTGGTTTAGAATGAAAAGGAATTAGATTAAGCATTAGGATGCACAAAATGACCTAAATGTGAAACCAATGAAAAAAATGCTCCTATTGGATGAACTACGTTGGTTAAGAACGAAAGTGCTCCAGATTGCCTTTCAAAAATAACTTTGACCAATTCTGACTTTAATTAATTCTGGAACAAATCTTTCTTCCCGCCAATAGCTTCTGAATTCCACAAGACTTCAATTTATTTTTGTATCAAATCCACAAGACTTCAAATTTAATCAAATCTCCACCAATTATCATGATTAAATCTGAACCCCTTTGATCTTCTGCTCTCGTCCACATCTGGACCATACTAAGTGATCTGTTGTGATCCTCTGATTTCGGCCAACCCTGGACCACACTTTCTGATCTTATGATTGAAGGTGCAAACACAAGAAGGGGGGTTGAATTGTGTTTGACTAACTTGAATACTTTTCCTGTTTTTACACTTTTAAAACAAAACTTGATGTCTGAATAAAAACAGAGTTAGTAGCGGATATAAACGTTGAAGGATTTCACTAATTCAAACCTTGAATTACAACAGTTCCACTCACCGTCCAAGTTAGTCTTCTAAAACAGTCTAACAATCCTAGACTCTTGAGAAAAACAGCACCTTGACTTCCTAAGTCAAGTCTTCTCCTACTAATCTGACAACCCCAGATTGTAGAAGGAATTACAAAGCCTTGAATCTAATTGCCAAGTTATCTGCTACCCCTTCTGACTCCCTCAGTCTAACACAAGGGAAAGAAAATAACACGAGTGCTTGCTTTGGAAGTGTATGACTCTTTTGTGATTTTCGATACTAAGTATTCTGCCTTGAGCCTCCTTTTATAGATGCAGATTAGGGCCTCTTCCAAGCTTAATTTCGAACTGAATCTTGCTGGATTCTTTTGCAAAAATATCTTGACCAATTGGGCTTCATTTAAATAAAAAACATATATTTTTTAAGCTTCATATTTTCTTTCCAAAATAACTGGCCAATCATGTCTTTAGTTTCTTCCCGCCAACAGCTCCTGAGTTCCACAATACTTCACTTTATTTTTGTAACAAATCATTTGAATATTTTGATCAAAATAAATTAAAATCTCCACCGTTAATCCTCAGGATTAAATCTAGACCATTTGATCTTCTGCGCTAGTCCACATCTGGACCATACTAAGTGATATGCTGTGATCATCTGATTTCGGCCAACCCTGGACCACACTTTCTGATCTTCTGATCTTCTGATCTCAGCCATCCTAGACTTGCAAACTGATATGCTGTGATCCTCTGATCTCGGCCACTACTGGACCACACATCCTGACCTTCTGATTTCGGCCAACATTGGGCCATGGTCTGATCATCTAAATTCGGCCAACACTGGGCCAAATACTTAAATATGAACCATTGATCTGAATATCTTCTCTCTGATCTGGACCAATTATGGACTTGGTGTGGATTAAAGTGAAATTAAATCTGGACAAATAATATTTCAGTCTGGACATTTTACCTTCTGTTTTGGATCAATTCCGGGGATCATTTCTTCTGGTCTGGACTTAGTTTCATACCCTGAACCATGCTATCTTCTGGTCTGGGTCAAATCTGGGTTAATTCTCTTGTTCTGGACCCTTTAACTTATCCTCTGATTAACTCTGGATGAAGTCTGGGCTGCTTATCATTTCACTGCCATGCCATGTTTTGGTCAGAATAACTTCTGGATTATGTCTAACTTTTGACTTCTACTGTTCTGGATCAAGTCTCCCTCTAGCAGGCTTCCTTCTGGTCTGGTCCAGGTCTCCTTTTGACTTTGCTTCCTTCTGATCTGGGCCAGCAAAGATACCTTCTGGTGATGTTTTGACATCCTGGAGTATCTTCTGGTACCTTCAAGATTCAATCTCTGGAACCCTTTGATCATCTGCTTTGATTACTTCAGCTTCTGATGGCATTTGTTTTAATAATTCAAGGTTCAAAATAAGATTACATGGAGTGCTTTTGTAAACATCAAAATCCTAAGTACTTAGAACCAACTTGGTTCCAATAATCTCCCCCTTTTTTATGATGACAAAACCTTAACTTATTTTGCTAGCTTGTAACTCAAAGACTGAGTTACTCCCCCTCAGACCAATCTCTCCCTCTAAGTCTGATATTGACTTTTTCTTCTCCTTTTCAACTCCTATTCTTTTCACTCTTTCTTTTCTTCTCTTCTCCTATACTTTTCAACTCCTTCTTTATTCGCTCTTTCTTTTCTCTCTTCACATTGCCTTTCCTTTTCAACTCCTTATCTTTTCACTCTTTCTTTTTCTCTCTCCCTGTTTCCTCTCCTTTTCAACTTCTTCTTTTTCACTCTTTCTTTTTCTCTCTCCCTGATTCTTCTCCTTTTCAACTCCTTCCCTTTTCATCTCTTTCTTTTTCGCTCCTCCTTTCTTTTTATCTCTCCTTTTCTACTTATTTCTCCTTTTTCTCTCTCTCTCTCCCCCTTTTTGTCATCAGCCAAAAACAGGTCCTACTATTTTTGTATTTTTTGTTTTTCTCTTTACGAATTACACAAAGTAAATCAGAAAATAAAAGACAGAAATAAAATTACAAGAAATTTAAAAACTTCTAAGATGACTACTTGAGCTAGTCAGATATGGAGGTAATGCTTAAAGTCCATTGATGATCAGTGTCCACAAACTGGATGCTTAAAGTCCCTTTTTGAACATGGTCCTTAATGAAATGGTGTTTAATTTCAATGTGTTTGGCTCTAGAGTGTAAGATAGGGTTCTTTGTTAGGTTTATGGCTGAAGTCTTCTCACAGAACAAAGGGATACTGGTTTCAAAGATGTTGTAATCTTCAAGTTGATGTTTCATCCAGAGTAACTGTGAACTATATCCTGCTGCTAATATATACTCAGATTCAGCTGTTGACATGGCAATGGTGCTTTGTCTTTTGCTTGACCAAGAGATCAAATTATCACCTAAGAAAGTGCAGTTGCCACTTGTACTTTTCATTTCCAGCTTGTTTCCAGCATAGTCGGAATCACAAAAACCTATGAGTTTGTAGGTGGGGGTTTACTTGTATAACAAAGTAAGGTTGGTGGTTCCTTTAAGGTATCTCAACATTCGTTTGACAACAGTTAAATGGGATTCCCTAGGGTCAGCTTGAAATCGGGCATATACACAAACACTAAACAAGATGTCAGGTCTAGAAGCAGTTAAATAAAGAAGGGATCCAATCATACCTTTGTATGTTTTCTGGTCTACCTTTTGGCAGGTTTCATCTTTCTCAAGTGAGCAGGTTGGGTGCATGGGGAAGCCATATGCTTACATTGACTCATTTTGAACTTTTTAAGAAGTTCTTTAGTATATTTAGATTGGTGAATTAGTATACCTGATTTACCTTGGTGAATCTGAATTCCCAAGAAGAACTTGAGTTCTCCCATCATGCTCATTTGGAACTCTTTCTACATTAGGTCAGAAAACTCATTGCACAAAGTGCCATTAGTGGATCCAGATATGGTATTGTCAATCTCGCCTCTATTAAATTCATTCTTAAGCAGAAAGTTACTAAGTCTGTCATACCATGCCCTTGGTGCTAGTTTTAAACCATATAAAGATTTTTTAAGTTTAAAAACATGGTCTGAAAAATTAGAGTTTTCAAATCAAGGGGGCTGTTTGACATAGACTACCTCACTTATGTAGCCATTTAAGAATGCACTTTTAACATCCATTTGATACAGCATTAAATCATGATTAGCAGCAAATGATAAGAGAATTCTAATTGCTTCTAACCTGGCCCTTGGAGCAAACATCTTAGTGTAATCTATACCTTCCTGTTGACTGTATCCTTGAGCTACAAGTCTGGCTTTGTTCCTTACCACTTCACCTTTTTCATTTAGTTTATTTCTGAACACCCACTTGGTTCCAATAATGTTTTTGTTTGGTCTAGGTACTAGATCCCAAACATCATTCCTTTGGAATTCATTCAGCTCTTCTTGCATTACAAGTATCCAACCTTCTTTTGCCAATTCTTCATCAACTTTGGTTGGTCTGCATCAACTTCTGTTTCTGGAAGATCTGTAACAGCTTCTGATTATGATAAATGAACTTCTAGTTCTGGTAAATCTGTAACAGCTTCTGATTCTGATAAATCAGCTTCTGGTTCTGGTAAATCTGTAACAGCTTCTGATTCTAATAAATCAGTTTCTGGTTCTGGTAAAAATCCAAATTTCTCTTCAGATTTATCTGTTGAAGATTTGTCATCTGTTGCTGAGATGCTTGTATCCTCGACCTTTCCAAGTACTTCTATTTCTTCTACTTCTGCTTCCGCTCCCTTTGGTTTTAGTGAACCTGCACTATCTTTATCTTGCTTTGATTTGTCAAGATCAAGCAGTTTGTCTTATAACTTAATACAAATCAAATAGTTTAAAAATGAACTCAATACAACCAAACCATTAATTCTGCTTCTGGTGGTTTCTGCTTGTTTTTGAAACCACTAGAATGCTGTTTCTGTTGAGGTGTTCAATTCGTATGAATCACCTGGTTCCTCTGACAGTTTGAAAACCTGCAGAATACTTATCTAGCTTTGATTTGTTAAGATCAAGCTTCTTGTTATCACAGTAAACATAAATATCAAATAATAATAGTATTTACAGCAAGATGTAACCTCTATGTCAGCAGTTTCTGTTTTACTATGAAAATCCTCTTGCTTCTAATTTTCAGATTTCGAATCTGTATGTTATGTGATTACATGGTTTGGATTAATGGATTTGAATTCCCTTCCAGGTTTGTAGTCTTGATGAATCTCACTGGAGTGTTTAAAGAACTCTCCTGATTCTGATTCCTTTCTTTCTACTTTGGCTGATACACCATGTTCCTCTGATGATTCTAGAACTTATGGTGATTATGGTGATTATACTGATTCTGGTAATTATGCTGGTTCTGGTTCAGGTTCTGGTACTAATTTAGATTCTGGTTCCAGTTCCTATGCCTCTGATACTGGTTCCAGTTCTGATTCTGGTTCTAGTTCCTGTTCTAATTCATGTGATATCTTTGATATTTCATGTTCCTCCTATGATTCTGGTTCTGATAGGTATTGTGTTGACAAGTTCTTCTTCTACCAGTCACTTGACTTCTGTTTTGTAGATGTTGGGACATAAACCTTCTTCTGCTTGTGCGTTGCCAACATCCATTGTCCATGCACCATTGTTGGTGTCTCCTTCTGGTTGCTTAGAATATCTGCAACATAGACAATTTGATCTTTTGGTACCAAGAACTGATTGGGTCCAGGTTTGTTAGTCTTGACAGCTCTCTGATCTTGTTCAGATTTTACCATTGGACAAGATAGTTCAGAGTGACCTTTCTTAGCACAAACAATGCATAAAACATCATAATGAACAACTTTACTTTCACTCATCGTTTCTGTAAAACCAAGACCTCTCTTTCCAGTGTTACTATTTCCATAAATTATATATGCATATTTACTTCTTTCCATTCTATTAGAAATAAAGTTTTGAAAAAATTGTTCATGCATATCAGATTCACAAAAAGTTTTGGAAGTGGAACATATATTACTTTTGAGAGTTTGGTTTTCAGATTTGAGTCTTGCAACTTCAGTTTTAAAATCTTTGTTTTCAGTTGCATACTCAGAATATCGATTCTTTAAAACTTGGACTTCTTTGGTTTGATTTTTCTTATCTTCCCTAAGAGTTTTCAGTTTTAAAGACATCTTATTGTTTGCATTTAACAAGTCTTTTACAGCATCAATTAATTCAGATTTAGAGATATCAGAAAATACCTCATTGTCTTAATCTTCTGAATCTGTTCCAGAGCCTGAGCTGTATTCCGAACTTGAATTTTTATGAGCCATCAGAGCCAGAATTGCTCCCCCTGATGTGCTTCCAGACTTGCTTGAATGACTGCTTCGATCATTCTTCCTTCTGCCTACTTTCCTTCCTGAATTCTTACCTTTGTGAAGTCCAGAGGCAGACCTGATGTGTGCCATCTTTGTTGTTTCTGCCTCTCTTCATCAGACAATTCTTCCTCTGATTCTAGTACATCCCAGGCTGCCATCAGACCCTTCTTTTTGAATCTGGAATTCTTCTTGTGCTATTTGCCTTTTTCCAGATTTGGACATTTTGACTTGATATGTCCAGGTTCATTGCATCCATAACAGATGATGTTCTTCTTGTCAGATTCTTCCTTATCTTTGTTGCTATGTTTCTTCTTGGAACCTCTCCTCTTCCTGTTTTCCCAGATCTTAACCATCTTTTTGGTTAAGTAAGCCATATCATCATAGTCACTGTCACTATCCTCTGATTCTGATGCTGCCTTTGCAGCTTTCTTCTGTTTCGACTTCACTATCCTCTGAGTAAGCTGATCTGATCTTCAAGTCTTAAGTTATTCAGATCTTTGGCTTGCTTAACTACAGTAACCATTGGTCTCCACTTGGTTGGCAAACTTCTTAGAATCTTCTTGACATGATTTGGTGTTGTGTAGCTTTTCTTTAAGACCTTCAGTCCAGATATCAGAGTGTGGAATCTGCAGAACATTCCATCAATGTTTTCATCATCTTCCATCTTGAACATCTCATACTGTTTGACAAGTATGTTAGCCCTTGCTTCCTGAACCTGCTGGCTTCCTTCATAGGTCAGAACCAGACTGTCGAATATGCTCTTTGCTGTTTCTTTATCTGTGCATCTGTCAAATTCCTTGAATGTGATGGCACTGATCATGATGTTTCTAGACTTGTGATGAAGTTTGTATAATCTTCTCTGGGGTCGTGTTTGTTTTTCAAAGGAAAACGTTCCAAAATGTGTTGAAGTTTCAAGAAAATTTCACTGAATTCGAAGGTGTATTCGAATACGGCATGAGTCTATTCGAATACAACCTGAAAAGCTTCTGTTTTATTCAAATTTTTGAACTTCTGTTTGATTCAAATAGGAGCTTCTGTATTCAAATACAGATGAAGGATTTTTGCTTCTGACTTAGCATCTGTATTCGACTACGACCCTGTCGTATTCGAATACAGAAGTGAAATTTTAACACTGTATTCGCATCTGTATTCGAATACAACACCGTCGTATTCAAATACAAGATGCTGATTTTCACTATTTTTGCTTCTGTATTCGAATACAAGGGAGCTGTATTCGAATATAGATTCGTGTTTTTCTAGAAAATCAAGTTTCAGACACTGTCATGTGAACTTTAAGTGTTGGGGAACATTGGGGACGGTTTGAAATGATTTAAAATGGAGTTTTTGAAATAGTTTTGAAAAGGAGATGATGAGGTTCTTGAAACCCTTAATGATATTGGGAAAATGCTGAATATACACTATTTTGTCTTCTGTATTGGAATACAAGTATGCTGTATTCAAATACAGAGTGTCGAAATTGCAGGTTTAGCTTCTGTATTCGAATACAAGAGATCTATATTCGAATACAGATTCACGTTTTTTCAGAAATCCAGAGTTTTAAACATTGTTTATAAACTTTAAGTGTTGGGGAGCATTGGGAAGGTTTGTGACAAATTAAAATGGAGTTTTGTGTTAATTTGACGTGTTAATGATGAAGCTTTTGAGACCTCTACTGATGTTGTGAAAGTAGTGATTTTTGCACTGTGACAACCTCTGTATTCGAATACAAGGAAGCTGTATTCGAATACAGAGTGTTGATTCTGCACTGTTTTAGCTTCTGTATGGGAATACAAGGAAGCTGTATTCGAATGGAGTTTGAGATAATGTGAAGTGGTAATGGTGAGATGCTTGAATGTTTAATTATTGATGTGATGATAATGAAATTAATTATGTTGAGATATTTTGGGGAAATGATGGAAAGGCTGAATTTTACTGATGTTGCATACTGAAAACATTGCATGTTCATGCACTGCATAGTCAGGTGGTACCCGCAATGGGCCACAGAGTAATGCGTAAACGTGCTGATCTGTTGAGCGATTGCACGAGTGTTGGTCTGTTGAGCGACTGCACTGGTACTGGTCTGCTGAGCGACTGTACCCTTAAATGCGCAAAAACGTGCTGATTTGTTGAGCGATTGCACGAGTGTTGGTTTGTTGAGCGACTGCACTGGTACTAGTCTGTTGAGCTACTGCAGCTTGGTATATGTAAAATGTGCTGGTCTGTTGAGCGATTGCACGAGTGCTGGTCTGTTGAGCGACTGCACTGATGCTGATCTGTTGAGCGATTGCACGAGTGCTGGTTTGTTGAGCAACTGCACTGGTACTGGGCTGTTGAGCGATTGTACCTTGGTATATATAAAACGTGCTGGTTTGTTGAGCGACTGCACTAGTGCTGGTCTGTTGAGCCACTACACAGGTGCTGATCTGTTGAGCAATTGCACCCTGGTCTTCAGGTCCATTAAAGTCAAACATATTTAAATTGTGCTGGTCTGTGAATGATTGCACCTTGGTAATTCCAAGAAGTTGAATATATGAGCATATACATATTGCATCGCGGTGATTGACCGGTGGGTCACGATTTGGATATATGTTGATGATTGGAAATTGATGGGTGTAAGTACTTTATAAAATCTGAATTTCTGATGAATGATTGTGATTGCTGAAGTGTTAGTTGTACTTACAACATGTTTTCCATATTAATTGGTTGCTGTTTGAAAAGGCATACATGTCATGAAATTTTGAAATGAGCATCCTTATTTATCATCATTGTTATATGATATGCCATGGATATGTTTGTTACTATGATATAAATGCTATGTGTTAATTGATCGTGATGTAATTATTTAATTACTTCTCTATTTTGGATTACGACGTCGAACGATATTTAATTTGAATGGATTTCAATCATTCTGAAGTAAATTGAAAAATATTCTTTGATTTATTTTGGTTTAAAAAAAAAAAAAACACTCGCGCTGTGTTTTAAACTCGGGGTGTTACAATTGTGGTATCAGAGCATCTTGTTAAAGTTTTGGGTTAAAGCTTTGGTTAGATTATTGGTTTTGAGTCGTTATCTGATCATGCATATGAGCTAGTTAGAGTTTCAAGTCTTGTATAGTTGTCGTGCTGAAGTGATGAAGCTGTTGAAGTTATGATTTTGGAAATATTCTATGCGGTGTGAGATTTCTACTTGATGATGGGATCAACTCACGAGGAGGTGAACTGGGAGTCATTGAAAAGGAAGTCTTTGGACAAATACTTTCCGATGAGTACTAGAACTAAGCTGGGTGATGATTTTCTTAAATTACACCAGGGGAACATGACAGTGGGCGAATATTCTGCTAAGACTTTGATCGTAAATAAGACATGTTTACGCTGCCCTGTAATGAGTGAGAGAGTTCTTGATTAATTTGATTTGTTTACCCCTACAATCACTCGAGATCATTCTCGGCATAGATTGGATGTCGTATAATTATGTAGTCTTGGATTGTGCTCGCAAATTAGTTCTTTTTCCCGAACCTGGAGTCGTTCGGTATTTGGCTGCTAACAAACTCGAAGTATCTTTGAGAGAAAGAACTCAAGAATTTTTATCATTGGCTAACGTGGAGACCAAGATGGATGTGAACATAAAAGATATGGTGTTAGTCAAAGAATATCCGGACGTATTTCCAACAGAAATTCCAGGATTACCCCCAGTGAGAGAGGTAGAGTTCTTCATTGATTTGCACCCAGGAACTGGACCTATTTCAATTGCGTCGTATCGGATGTTGCCATTGGAATTAAGCGAGCTTAAGGGTCAAATTGAAGGTTTCTTGGAGAAAGGATTTATCATACGAAGTGTATCGCCATGGGGAGCTCCGGTGTTGTTGGTTAAGAAGAAGGATGGAATTTCACGCTTATGTGTGGATTATAGGCAACTTAACAAGGTAACTATCAAGAATCGTTATCCTTTACCACGCATCGATGACTTGAGGGGAGCCGTAGTGTTTTCAAAGATTGATTTGAAGTCAGGATATCATCAGATTCGGCTAAGAGAAGGAGATATTCAAAAGACTACTTTCAGGACCCGTTATGGACATTATGAATATCTCGTTATGCCTTTTGGAGTTACGAATGCACCAGCAACATTAATGGATTATATGAATAGAATCTTTAGCCCATTCCTAGATAAATTCGTGGTGGTGTTCATCGATGATATTTTGATTTATTCAAAGGATGAAGAAGAACATGGAGAGCATCTACGCCAAGTTCTTGAAGTCTTATGCGAGAAGCAATTGTATGCCAATTTGTCGAAGTGCGAGTTTTGGATAGATAAAGTGAATTTCTTGGGACATGTGATAACACAAGAAGGAATCGTTGTGGATCTGGCAAAGATTGAGACAATTCTTGCCTGGAAACAGCCCCAGACTATCACAGACATACGGAGTTTTGTCGGACTAGCAGGATACTACAGGAGATTTATTGAAGGATTTGCTAAGATTGTAGCTCCTTTGACACAACTCACCAGAAAGAATCAGCCGTTTGCATGGACATAGAAGTGCGAGGAACATTTTCAGTTGCTTAAGGAAAAGTTGACAACCTCACTAGTATTGATTTTCCCACAGCCAGATGAACCATATGAAGTCTACTGTGATGCATCTCACCAAGGTCTAGGATGTGTTTTGATGCAACACAAGAATGTTGTAGCCTACGCCTCAAGGCAATTGAAGACTCACGAACGAAACTATCCTACTCATGATTTAGAGCTTGCTGCAGTAGTGTTTGCGTTAACGGTTTGGAGGCACTACTTATATGGATGCACGTTCACGGTGTTCAGTGACCATAAGAGTTTGAAGTATATGTTCGATCAGAAATAATTGAACATGCGTCAGAGGAGATGGATGGAGACTCTCAAGGATTTTGACTTTTCATTGCAGTACCACCCTGGAAAAGCCAATGTGGTGGCTGATGCATTGAGTCGGAAAAGTGTATCCGTATCTTCAATGATGATGGCCAGACAACAAGAGTTGTGGGAAGCATTTAGAGATCTACACTTGGACGTAAAGTTTGCACCAGGAATTTTAAAGTGTGGAATGATAACAATTTCGAGTGGTTTGCTTGAGGAGATTGTGAACTTGCAAGATGACGCATTAATCCAAGAAAAGTGGAATCTGATAGCGCAAGGACAGACAACTGAGTTCAGGGTCGGACCAGATAATATTCTGAGATGTAATGGAAGAGTTTGTGTACCGGAAGTTGTAGATATGAGAAGAACGATTTTGGAATAGGCTCATAAGAGTAAGTTGAGTATTCATCCTGGAGCGACCAAGATGTACCAGGACTTAAGACAAAATTACTGGTGGTCAGGAATGAAGAGGGACGTAGCGGAGTACGTACTGGCTTGTTTAACTTGTCAGAAAGCGAAAGTGGAACACCAACGACCTGCTGGAATGCTGCAATCTTTGGATATACAGGAATGGAAGTGGGATAGCATTTCGATGGATTTCATAACTGGATTGCACAAGACAAGGAAGATGATTCGATTTGGGTAATAGTGGATCGATTGACAAAGTCTGCACATTTCTTACCGGTAAGGACCATTTATAAAGTAGATAACTGACGGAAATCTACATTGCTGAGATTGTGAGATTACACAGCGTTCCATCGAGTATAGTATCGGACCGTGACCCAAAATTCACATCTCATTTTTGGGGAGCGCTGCATGAAGCATTGGGAACGAAACTGAAATTGAGTTCAGCGTGCCATCCATAAACCGAGAGAACAAATCAGTCCTTGGAAGATCTGTTGAGAGCATGTGTGTTGGATGATAGAGGAAACTGGGATGAGGTATTGCCATTGATTGAGTTTACTTACAACAACAATTTTCACACAAGTATTGGAATGGCACCCTATGAGGCTTCATATGGACGCAAGTGTCAGACGCCTTTATGCTGGTATAAGGACGGAGAGAGTATCGTTGTTGGACCTGAGATTGTGGAACAGACCACAGAGAAAATAAAGAGGATACAAGAGAAAATGAAGGTTTCGCAAGATCGTCAGAAGAGTTATGCGGACAAGCGTCGTAGACCTTTGGAATTCGAGCAAGGTGATCATGTATTTCTAAGGGTCACGCCTACAACTGGTGTTGGCAGAGCTATTAAATCAACAAAGTTGACTCCGAAATTTATTGGACCATACCAGATTACTGCACAAATTGGACCAGTGGCTTATCGGATTGCTTTACCTCCTATACTGTCCAATATTCACGACGTATTTCACGTGTCGCAGTTAAGAAAATACATTTCGGATCCGTCACACGTGATCGAACCAGACACAATTCAACTGAAGGATAACCTGTCATTTGAAGTATTCCCTGTAAGGATTGAAGACAGGAAGTTTAAACAGTTGAGGAACAAGGAAGTCCCACTAGTCAAAGTGATTTGGAATCCGACTACAGGAGACGCAACTTGGGAACTGGAGAGTAAGATGAGGGAACAATATCCCTAGTTGTTCATCAACATATAGTTTCGAGGACGAAACTAATTTAAGGGAGGTGGTAATGTAAGACCATTAAATTTAAGAATTAATATATTTGTAAAATATTTAATATATGTATGTTTTGTTTGAATATATATATATATAAATATTTATTTTGGAAGATGAATTAAAATTAGTGGATGAAGAGTAAATTAATTTAAGAGGTTATCAGCTAATTGCGATGAAAACGGTTAAGTGCTGGAAAGTCCAGCAATATTATAATATTATTTTTGATGAGGTGGCACATAGAGGTGCCTATATATGGACGGGAGTGGATAGAGCAAAGGCAGAAAACCTTTCCTCCTCCATACTGCATGTAACAGTAACCACCACCCTCCTCTTTCCATTCTGTTTCCAGTTCGCTCAAAAACATAAAAGAGAGTTGCTCAAAAGTGAGATTAATTGGAAATCCAAGCACCGAAACACCAAGTACCAAGAAAAAAAGTTGTTCCTCTCCTCATTACGGAGCTAGAGAACCCACTTTGGTAGCGGAAAACGCAAATGGAAACTTCGCCGATTTTTGACGCAGAAATGTGAACAGGAGCAGAAACGCAACAGGGGTAAGGGCATTTCTAGTTGCATTAGGGCTGTAAATGCATAATGTAATGGCATTAATGTTGTTTCATTACAGTTTTTGAAGGAAAACTGTTTTGCACGTCACTTTGAAGGATGAAAAATGCATTCTGTTGAGATGTTAACAATTTGTGATGTTGCTGTTTGGTGGTTATCTCAATGCTGTTTTGTTTGTGTGGGAAAGCTGAAAAATGTTTTGCATGTTATTTTGAAGATGATCAAAATGCATGTTCATAAAACTGTTTGCATGTTGTTATAAAATACGAGAAATGCATTCTGTTGATGTTTGATTTTATGTGATGTTTGCTGTTCTGGCTGAAATACATCAGTGATGTTCTGTTTGTGTGAGAAAGCTGGAAAATGCTTTGCATGTTGTTTTGGATGTGTAAGAATACTGGAAAATACCTTGCATTTGTTTTGAGAAATGATCCAAATGTAAACGTGTAAAAAAATGTCTATTTTGTGGTGCTTGTCATTCTGTTTTCGGTGACTCTGGTGTTGGTGATGTTTTCAAAAGAAAAGGATTTAAAATGATGAAAGTTCTTTTCTGGACAATCTGTTATTGATGAAAAATGCCTGAGTTTTGTGGTTCAAAAGAGTGGTGGAACTGTTTTGGGGTCGTGTTGGTTTTTCAAAGGAAAAAGTTCGAAAATGTGTTGAAGTTTCAGGAAAATTTCATTGAATTCGAAGGTGTATTCGAATACGGCATGAGTGTATTCAAATACAACCTGAAAAGCTTCTGTTTTATTCAAATATTTGAACTTGTATTCGAATACGAGCTTTTGTATTCGAATACAGATGAAGGATTTTTGCTTCTGACTTAGCATCTGTATTCGACTACGACCGTGTCGTATTCGAATACAGAAGTGAAATTTTAACACTGTATTCGCATCTGTATTCGAATACAACACCCTCGATTTCGAATACAGGATGCTGATTTTCACTATTTTTGCTTCTGTATTCGAATACAAGGGAGCTGTATTTGAATACAGATTCGTGTTTTTCCAGAAAATCAAGTTTCAGACACTGTCATGTGAACTTTAAGTGTTGGGGAAAATTGGGAAGGTTTAAAATGATTTAAAATGGAGTTTTTGAAATAGTTTTGAAGAGGAGATGATGAGGTTCTTGAAACCCTTAATGATATTGGGAAAATGCTGAATATACACTGTTTTGTCTTCTGTATTCGAATACAAGTATGTTGTATTCGAATACAGAGTGTCGAAATTGCAGTTTTAGCTTTTGTATTCCCATACAAGGGATCTGTATTCGAACACAGATTCGTGTTTTTTTAGAAATCTAGAGTTTTAAACATTATTTATAAACTTTAAGTGTTGGGGAGCATTGGGAAGGTTTGTGACAAATTAAAATGGAGTTTTGTGATAATTTGAAGTGGTAATGATTAAGCTTTTGAGACCTCTACTGATGTTGTGAAAATACTGATTTTTGTACAGTGACAACCTCTGTATTCGAATACAAGGAAGCTGTATTTGAATACAAAGTGTTGATTCTGCACTATTTTGGCTTCGGTATTCAAATACAAGGAAGCTGTATTCGAATACAGATTTGTCTTTTTCTAGAAATCTCAATTTTAGACATTGTTTATAAATTTTAAGAGTCAAGGGAACATTGGGAAGACTTATGATTATTAAGAATGGAGTTTGAGATAACGTGAAGTGGTAATGATGAGATGCTTGAATGTTTAATTATTGATGTGATGATAATGAAATTAATTGTGTTGAGATATTTTGGGGAAATGATGGAAAGGTTGAATTTTACTGATGTTGCATACTGTTTTCAGTGAAGAGAAAACATTGCATGTTCATGCACTACATAGTCAGGTGGTACCCGTGATGGGCCACAAAGTAATGCGTTGCGTGACTGCACTGGTACTGGTCTATTGAGCGACTGCTCTGGTACAGGTCTGTTGAGCGACTGTACTGGTACTGGTCTGTTGAGCGACTGTACCCTAAAATGCGCAAAAACGTGCTGATCTGTTGAGCGATTGCACGAGTGCTGGTCTGTTGAGCGACTGTACCTTGGTATATGTAAAACGTGCTGGTCTGTTGAGAGACTACATAAGTGCTGGTCTGTTGAGCGACTGCACTGGTGCTGATCTGTTGAGCGATTACACGAGTGCATGTATGTTGAGCAACTGCACTGGTACTGGTATGTTGAGCGACTGTACCCTGAAATGCCCAACAACGTGTTGATCTGTTTAGCGATTGCACGAGTGCTGGTCTGTTGAGCGACTGCACTGGTACTGGTCTGTTGAGCGACTGTACCTTGGTATATGTAGAACGTGTTCGTCTGTTGAGCGACTACACGAGTGTTGGTCTGTTGAGCGACTGCACTGGTGCTGATCTGTTGAGCGATTGCACCCTGGTCTAGAGGGCCATTAAAGTCAAACATATTTAAATTGTGCTGGTCTGTGAGCGACTACACCTTGGTAATTCTAAGATGTTGAATACATGAGCATATACATATTGCATCGGGATGATTGACCGGTGGGTCACGATTTGGATATATGTTGATGATTGGAAATTGATGGGTGTAAGTACTTTATAAAATCTGAATTTCTGATGAATGATTGTGATTGCTGAAGTGTTAGTTGTACTTACAACATGTTTTCCATATTAATTGGTTGCTGTTTGAAAAGGCATACATGTCATGAAATTTCGAAATGAGCATCCTTATTTATCATCATTGTTATATGATATGCCATGGATATGTTTGTTACTGTGATATAAATGATATGTGTTAATTGTTAATTTCGGTCGGTGACCCTTTACTATTATTGTGGAAATTGGGCTTTGCCCTCAGATGCCCCCCAAACCCATGTCACCCGTGGGTCCCCAGACGACGGAAACGTCGCTCGATTTCATTGATCTTTCTGTGCCTACTGCTTGGGTATACGACCCCATCTCAAGCAGAGCCACGTACACGGGGAGATTGAAAAGGACCTGTAGGACTAACGGAGTGGTGGACTATGTGGAGCACACCTATGCGAGGATTGACTTTCCTATGCCTTCCAGATTGCATTGGAGGCGCACGAAATTTTTGAGGACGCGGAGGAGCCGACGAGAGGGGTTGAGACGGAGGCCACAGTAGGTGTGGTGACTCCTAACCCGATGACTGGAGGAGCTGCACATGATACAGAGGTGGAAGGGGAGAATCAAAGACCGACGCTAGTAGCAGATGATGTTCCGGGTCCATCTAGGACATCCGATGACTGTTTTGAGATTTCGGCACCGCCGAAGCGACCCCGATTGTATATTGATCTACTTCGGAGGAGACCGATCCTTCCCTATATGATGAGGAGGAGGACGTTACGTCGAGGCAGACTGCGGAGTCGGACGAGACTTGCATGGGCTGCGGAGGGAATCCCTGCTACTGTAGCTTTAGTGCATGATCAGACTAGACTTTTGTATAGGGTCTTGAGTTTGGGGAATGTAATTGGTTATTTTGGGAATTATTGTATAACTTTTCCGCTAATATTTTTTCGCATTCTAATAATATTTTCGTGGGTCTAGGATACAGCTGTTGGATGTATCTTTATTTTGATATATTTTGAAGAATTAAATTCCCAAAAATAATTTACTTAATTAATCGTGATGTAATTATTTAATTACTTCTCTATTTTGGATTACGACGTCAAACGATATTTAATTTGAATTGATTTTAGTCTTTCTGAAGTAAATTGAAAAATATTCTTTTATTTATTTTGGTTTAAAAAAAAAACTTGCGCTGTGTTTTAAACTCGGGGTGTTACAGTTCCAGTTTTGGTTCTTATTATGATTCTTGTTCTGGTTGAGTTCACCAGACCTTCTTCCATCAAACTCAGATTGCCTTTGTCTGGTTGTAGCAGGAACATAAACCTTCTTCTGCTTGTTCAATGCCAACATCCATTGTCAAGGCACCATTGTTGGTGTCTCCTTCTGGTTGCTCAGAACATCTGCAACATAGACAATTTGATCATTTGGTACCAAGAACTGATTGGGTCCAGGTTTGTTAGACTTAACAGCTCTCTGATCTTGTTCAGATTTTACCATTGGATAGTTCAGAATGACCTTTCTTAGCACAAACAATGCATAAAACATCAGAATGAACAACTTTACTTTCAGCAATTGTTTATGTAAAACCAAGACCTCTCTTTCCACTGTTGTTGTTTCCATAAATCATAGATGCATATTTACTTCTTTCCATTTCATTAGAAATAATGTTTTGAAAAAATTGCTCATGCATATCCGATTCACAAACAGTTTTGGAGGTCTAATAAATATTACTTTTGAGAGTTTGGTTTTTAGATTTGAGTCTTGCAACTTCAGTTTTAAAATCCTTGTTTTCAGTTGCATACTCAGAATTTGGATTCTTTAAAACTTGGACTTCTTTGGTCAGATTTTTCTTATCTTCCCTACAAGTTTTCAGTTTTAAAGACATCTTATTGTTTTCATCAGAGCCATAATTGCTTCCTTTGATGTGCTTCCAGACTTGCTTGAATGACTGCATCGATCATTCTTCCTTCTGCCTGCTTTCCTTCTTGAAATCGTGCCTTTATGAAGTCCGGAGGCAGACCTAATGTGTGCCATCTTTGTTGTTTTTGCCTCTTCTTCATCAGGATATTCTTCCTCTGATTCTGATGCATCCCAGGCTACCATCAGATCCTTCTTTCTTAATCTGGAACTCTTCTTGTGCTATTTTCCTTTTTCCAGATTTGGACATTCTGACTTGATATGTCCAGGTTCATTGCATCCATAACAAACGGTACTCTTCTTGTCAAATTCTTCCTTTCGTTTGTTGTTATGTTTCTTCTTAAAGCTTCTGTTCTTCCTGTTTTCCCAGATCATAACCATAGGTTTGGTTAAGTAAGCCATATCATCACAGTCATTGTTGCTATCCTCTGATTCTGATGCTGCCCTTGCAGCTTTCGTCTATTTCGAATTCAGGGCCAGATTCTTCTTCTTCTTTGGTTCATCTGCTTCTAGTTCTATTGCATGAGACCTGAGTGAGCTGATCAGATCTTCAAGTTTTAAGTTATTCAGATCTTTGGCTTGCTGAACTGCAGTAACCATTGGTCTCCACTTGGTTGGTAAGCTTCTTAGAATCTTCTTGACATGATCTGCTGTTGTGTAGCTTTTCTTCAAGACCTTTAGTCCAGATATCAGAGTCTAGATTCTACAGAACATTCCATCAATGTCTTCATCGTCTTCCATCTTGAACATCTCATACTGTTTGACCAGTATTTTAGCCCTTGCTTCTTGAACCTGCTGCCTTCCTTCATAGGTCAGAACCAGACTGTCGAATATGCTCTTTGCTGTTTCTTTATCTGTGCATCTGTCAAATTCCTTGAATGTGATGGCACTGATCATGATGGTTCTAGCTTTGTGATGTAGTTTGTATGCTTTGCTTTGGTTTCATATCTTCCATGTCAAGTTCTTTAGTTGGATCTCCTAGAACAGTAGGTGTAGTGTATCCTTTGACTACCAGCTTCCATAATTCAGGATCTTGAGATATGAAGAAACTTCTCATTCTGTCCTTCCAATACTCAAACCTTTCTCCATCAAACAGTGGTGGTCTATTGATGTTGCCTCCCAAATCATCTTTGGATTCTTCCATGTTGTTGACCCCTTAGACCTTTCCTCAAACACTGTTTAGTGCTCAGCCTTGAAACCGAGCTCTGATGCCAATTGAAGGTACAAACACGAGAAGGGGGGTTGAATTGTGTTTGACTAACTTGAATACTTTTTCTGTTTTTGCAGTTTTATAACAAAACCTAATGAATGAATCAAAGAGACTGAGCAACGGATATAAAGAAAAAATAAAAACGCAGAATTTTATATTGGTTCACCGTTAATGAGGCTACGTCGAATCCCTTTACTTTAAAGGATATCACTAATTCAAAACCTTGAACTACAACAATACCATTGACCCTCCAAGTTAGTCTTCTCAAACAGTCTAAAAATCCTAGACTTCTCAAGTCATGTCTTCTCCTACCAATCTGACAACCCCAGATTGTAGAAGGAATTACAACGCCTTGAATCTAATTGCTAAGTAATCTGCTACCCCTTCTGACTCCCTCAGATTGTAGACTCTACTTCAAAAACATAGATCTAACACAAGGAAAAGAAAAACACGAGTACTTGCTTCTGGAAAGCTGAAACTCACAATTAACCTCACTGAAAACTTGAGGGTTTGCTTTTGGAAGTGTATGACTCTTTTGTATTTTCGATTCTAAGTATTTTGCCTTGAGCCTCCTTTTATAGATGCAGATTAGGGCCTCTTCCAAGCTTAAATTCGAGCTGTATCTTGCTGGATTCTCTTGCAAAAATAACTTGTCCAATCGGGTTTCACTTTAAATCAAAAACATATCTTTTTCTGCTCCAGATTGCGTTTCAAAAATAACTTTGACCAATTCTGACTTTAATTAATACTGGAACAAATCTTTCTTCCCGCCAATAGCTTATGAATTCCACAAGACTTCAATTTATTTTTGTATCAAATCCTTTTAAATACTTTGATCAAATTTAATCAAATCTCCACCGATTATCATGATTAAATCTAAACCCTTTGATCTTCTGCTCTCGTCCACATCTGATTTCGGCCAACCCTGGACCACACTTTCTGATCTTCTGATCTCGGCCAACCTGGACTAGCAAACTGCTCTGCTGTAATCCTCTAATCTCGGCCAATGATGGACCATACATTCTGACCTTCTGATTTCGCCCAACACTGGACCATGGTCTGATCTTCTGATCTCGGCCAACACTAGGCCATATACTTAAATCTTGACCATTGATCTGAACCTTTTCTGTTCTGGATCAATTCTGATCAATTCTGAACTGGGTCTGGATTGAACTGAAATTAAATCTGGACAAAGGATATTTAATTCTGGACATTTACCTCTTGATCTCGATCAGGTCTGGATTAAATCTGGACATCATTTCTTCTGATCTTGACTGAGTTTCATACTCTAAACCATGCTATCTTCTAGTCTGGGTCAAATCTGGATTAAATCTCTTGTTCTAGATCCATTAATTTATCCTCTGATTAAGTCTGGATCAAGTCTGGACTGTTTATCATTTCACTGCGAGGCTATCTTCTGGACTAAGTCTGACTTATGATATTTTCTGGTCTGGAAAAAGGCTCCCTCTTGCAGGCATCCTTCTGATTTGGTCCAGGTCTCCTTCTGGACTTTCTTCCTTTTGATCTGGGCCAGTAAAGATATCTTCTGGTGGTGTTTTGACATCCTGGTGTATCCTCTGGTAATTTCAGGATGCATTATCTAGTGACTTCTGGAGGTGTATCCTTTGATAACTTCATCTTCTGGTGGCATTTTAATATAGTAATTCAAGGTACAAAATAAGATTACATAGAATGCTTTTGTAAACATCAAAATCTTAAGTACTTAGAACCAACTTGGTTCCAACAAGAATAAGCCTTGCGATGCACAAAATATCCTAAATGTTAATCTAACGACACAATTGCACATATTGGATGAACTACATTGGTCAAGAACGAAAATTGTTTAGAAGAAGCCTTGGGTTGCACAAAATGACGTAAATGTTAATCCAATGATACAAACACACTTTTTGGATCAAAACGACACAAGTCTTAATCCAATGACACAAATGCATTTATTGGATGAACTACATTGGTTAAGAATGAAAACAGATTAGAATAAGCCTTGGGATGCACAAAATAATGTAAATGTTAATCCAATGACACCAACTCACTTTTTGTATGAAAAACTTTCCTTAAGTACGAAATGTGATTAGAATAAGCCTTAGGATGCATAAAACAATGTAAATGTTAAACCAATGACACAAATGCACTTATTGGATGAACTATGTTCCTTTAGAACGAAAAAGGATTAGAATAAGCCTTGGGATGCACAAAACGACCTAAATGTTAATCCAATGACATAAATGCACTTATTAAATGAACTACATTAGATAAGAACAAAACCGGATTAGAATAAGCCTTGGGATGTACAAAATGACGTAAATGTTAATTCAATGACAAAAATGTACTTATTCGTAACCATTATTTCTTAGGAACGAAAAATGATTAGAATAAGCTTTGCGATGCACAAAATGTCCTAAATGTTAATCCAATGACACAAATACACTTATTGGATAAACTACATTGGATTAGAACGAAAAGGCAATAGAATAAGCCTTGGGATGCATGAAATGACCTAAATAATAATCCAATGACACAATTGAACATATTGGATGAACTACATTGGTCAAGAACGAAAATTGGTTAGAAGAAGCGTTGGGTTACACAAAATGATGTAAATGTAAATACAAAGACACAAACACACTTTTTGGATGAAACACATTATTTAAGGACAAAAAGTGATAAGAATAAGCCTTGAGATGCACAAAACGACGTAAGTGTTAATCCAATGAAACAAATGCACATATTGGATGAACTACATTGGTTAAGAACGAAAACGGATTAGAATAAGCATTGGGATGCACAAAATAACGTAAATGTTAATCCAATGACACCAACGCACTTTTTGTAAGAAATACATTCCTTAAGAACGAAAAGTGATTAGAATAAACCTTAGGATGCATAAAACAACGTAAATGTTAATCCAACGACACAAATGCACTTATTGGTTGAACTACATTCCTTAAGAACGAAAAATGATTAGAATAAGCCTTGGGATGCACAAAATGACCTAAGTGTTAATCCAATGACACAAATGCACTTATTTGATGAACTACATTCGTTGAGAACAAAAATGATTAGAATAAGCCTTGTGATGCACAAATTGTCCTAAATGTTAGTCCTATGACACAAATGCACTTATTGGACGAACTACATTCCTTAAGAACGAAAATGATTAGAATAAGCCTTGGGATGCACAAAAATACCTAAATGTTAATCCAATGACACAAATGCACTTATTGGATGAACTACATTGGTTAAGAATGAAAACAGATTAGTATAAGCCTTAGGATGCACAAACTGAGGTAAGAGAAAATTTAATGACCCAACACGCAGTTTTTTAATGAAATACATTCCGTAAGAATGAAAAGTGATTAAAATACACCTTGGGATGCACAAAATGACGTAAATGTTAATCCATTGACACAAATACACTTATTGGATGAACTATATTAATTAAGAACAAAAAATAATGATAATGAGCCTTGGGATGCACAAAATGAACTAAATGTTAATCCAATGACACAAATACACTTATTTGATGAACTACATTGGTTAAGAATGACAACGAATTAAAATAAGCCTTGGGATGCAAAAAATAACGTAAATGTTAATCCAATGACACAAACACACTTTTTGTATGAAATACGTTCCTTAAGAACGAAAAGTGATTAGAATAGGCCTTAGGATGCACAAAACGACTTAAATGTTAATTCAATGACACAAATTCACTTATTGGATAAACTACATTACTTAAGAACGAAAAATGATTATAAAAAACCTTGGGATGCACAAAATGACCTAATATTAATCCAATGACACAAATGCAGTTACTGGATGAACTACATTCCTTAAAAACGAAAAATGACTAGAATAAGCCTTGGGATGCAGAAAAAGACCTAAACGTTAATCCAATGACACAAATGCACTTATTGGATGAACTACAATGGTTATGAACGAAAATGGATTAGAATAAGCCTTGGGATGCACAAAATGATGTAAATGTTAATCCAATGAAAAATGCACTTATTGGATAAACTACATTAATTAAGAACGAAAAATGATTATAATAAACCTTGGGATGCAAAAAATGAACTAAATGTTAATCCAATGACACAAACGCCATTAATGGATGAACTAAATTGTTTAAAAACGAAAATGGATTAGAATCAGCCCTGTGATGCACAAAATGACGTAAATATAAATCCAATGACACAAACGCACTTTTTGGATACAATACATTCCTTAAGAAAAATAAGTGATTAGAATAAGCTTTGGGATGCATAAAATAACGTAAATGTTAATCCAATGACACAAATGGACTAATTCGATGAACTAAATTCGTTAAAAATGAAAACGGATTAGAATAAGCCGTGGGATGCGCAATATGACGTAAATAAATATACATTGACACAAACGCACTTTTCGTATGAAATACATTCCTTAAGAACGAAAAGGGATTAGAATAAGCCTTAGGATGCACAAAATGAACTAAATGTTAATCCAATGACACAAATACACTTATTGGATGAACTACATTGGTTACGAATGAAAACGGATTACAATAAGCCTTGGGATGCACAAAATGACGTAAAACTAAATTTAATGACACAAACGCACTTTTTTGATGAAATACATTCCATAAGAATGAAAAGCGATTAAAATACACCTTGGGATGCATAGAATGACGTAAATGTTAATCCAATGACACAAATACACTAATTGGATAAACTATATTACTTAACAACAAAAAATGATTATAATAAGCCTTGGGATACACAAAATGAACTAACCGTTAATCCAATGACACAAATACACTTATTTGATGAACTACATTGGTTAAGAACGAATACGGATTAGAATAAGCCTTGGGATGCAAAAAATAACGTAAATGTTAGTCCAATGACACAAACGCACTTTTTGTATGAAATACTTCCTCAACAACGAAAAGTGATTAGAATATGCCTTGGGATGCAAAAAATAACGTAAATGTTAATCCAATGATACAAATGCACTTATAGCATGAACTACATTCCTTATGAACGAAAATGGATTACAATAAGCCTTGGGATGCACAAAATCACCTAAATGTTAATCCATCGACACAAATGCACTCATTGCATGAACTAGATAGGTTTAGATTGAAAATGGATTAGAATAAGCCTTGGGATGCATAAAATTACAAATATGTTAATCTAACGACACAAATGCACTTATTGGATGAACTAAATTAGTTAAAAAGGAAAATTGATTAAAATAATCCTTGGGATGCACAAAATGACGTAAATATAAATCCAATGACACAAACGCACTTATTTGGATGAAATACATTCCTTATGAACGAAAGTCATTAGAATAAGCATTGGATGCACAAAATAACGTAAATGTTAATCCAATGACTCAAATGCACTTATTAGATGAAATACATTCCTGAAGAACGAAAAGTGATTTGAATAACCGTAGGGACGCACAGAATAACTTAAATGTTAATTCAATGACACAAATGCACTTATTGGATTAACTACATTGGCTTAGAACGAAAATGGATTAGAGTAAGCCTTGGGATGCACAAAATGATCTAAATGTTAATCCAATAACATAATGCACTTATTCGATGAAGTACATTCCTTAAGAAAGAAAATGGATTAGAATAATCCTTGGGATGCAGAAAATGACGTAAGTATAAATCCAATGACACAAACGCACTTATTTGGATGAAATACATTCCTTATGAACAAAGAGCAATTAGAACAAGAATTGGGATGCACAAAATGACGTAAATGTTAATCCAATGACAAAAATGCACTTATTGGATGAAACACCTTCCTTAAGAATGAAAGTGATTTGAATAACAGTTGGGATGCACAGAATGACTTAAATGTTAATCCAATGATACAAATGCACATATTGGATTAACTACATTGGTTTTGAACGAAAATGGATTAGAATAACCCTTGGGATGCAAAAAATGATATAAATTTTAATCCAATAACACAATGCACTTATTGGATGAACTACATTCCTTAAGAAATAAAATGGATTAGAATAAGCCAACGGATGCACAAAATGACGTAAATGTTAATCCAATGACACAAACGTACTTTCTTGATGAAATACATTCCTTAAGAACGAAAAGTGATTACATTAACCCTTGGGATGCACAAAGTGACCTAAATGTTAACCCAATGATACAAATGCACTTATAGCATGAACTACATTCCTTAAGAACGAAAATGGATTACAATAAGCCTTCGGATGCAGAAAATCACCTAAATGTTAATCCAATGACAGAAATGCACTCATTGGATGGTCTACATTGGTTTACATCGAAAATGGATTAGAATAGGCCTTGGGATGCACAAAAATACAAAAATGGTAATCCAATGACAAAAATGCACTTATTCGATGAACTAAATTGGTTAAAAACGAAAATGGATTAGAATAAGCCTTGGGGTGCACAATATGATGTAAAAATAAATCCAATGACACAAACGCACTTATTTGTATGAAATACATTCCTTATAAACGAAAAGTCATTAGAACAAGCATCGGGATGCACAAAATGACGTAAATGTTAATCCAATGACACAAATGCACTTATTGGATGAAATACATTCCTTAAAAACGAAGAGTGATTTGAATAACCGTTGGGATGCACAAAAGGACTTAAATGATAATCCAATGATACAAATGCACATATTGTATTAACTACATTGGTTTTGAACAAAAATGGATTAGAATAACCCTTGGGATGCAAAAAATGATATAAATTTTAATCCAATAACACAATGCACTTATTGGATGAACTACATTCCTTAAGAAAGAAAATTGATTAGAATAAGCCATCACATGCACAAAATGACGTAAATGTTAATCCAATGACACAAACGTACTTTTTGGATGAAATACATTCCTTAAGAACGAAAAGTGATTAGAATAAGCCTTGGGATGCAGAAAATGACCTAAATGTTTATCCAATGATACAAATGCACTTGTAGGATGAACTACATTCCTTAAGAACGAAAATGGATTACAATAAGCCTTGGGTTGCACAACATCACTTAAAATTAATCCAATGACACAAATGCACTTATTGGATGAAATACATTCTTTAAAAACAAAAAGTGATTTGAATAATCGTTGGGATGCACAAAATGACTTAAATGTTAATCGAATGATACAAATGCACATATTGGATAAACTAAATTGGTTTAGAAAGAAAATGGATTAAAATAACCCTTGGGATGCAAAAAATGATTTAAATTTTAATCCAATAACACAATGCACTTATTGGATGAACTACATTCCTTAAGAAAGAAAATGGATTAGAATAAGCCTTGGGATGCACAAAATCACCTAATTGTTAATCCAATGACACAAATGCACTCATTGCACGAACTAAATTGGTTTACATCGAAAATGGATTACAATAAGCCTTGGGATGCACAAAAATACAAAAATGTTAATCCAATGACAAAAATGCACTTACTGGATGAACTAAATTGGTTAAAAACGAAAATGGATTAGAATAAGCCTTGGGGTGCACAAAATGACGTAAATATAAATCAATTGACACAAACGCACTTATTTGGATGAAATACATTCCTCATGAACGAAAAATCAATAGAGCAAGCATCGGGATGCACAAAATGACGTAAATGTTAATCCAATGACACAAATGCACTTATTGGATGAAATACATTCCTTAAAAACGAAAAGTGATTTGAATAACCGTTGGGATGCACAAAATGACTTAAATGTTAATCGAATGATACAAATGCACATATTGGATAAACTACATTGGTTTAGAACAGTAATGGATTAGAATAACCCAAGGGATTCAAAAAATGATATAAATTTTAATCCAATAACACAATGCACTTATTGGATGAACTACATTCCTTAAGAAAGAAAATGGATTAGAATAAGCCATCAGATGCACAAAATGACGTAAATGTTAATCCAATGACACAATCATACTTTTTGGATGAAATACATTCCTTATGAACGAAAATTGATTAGAATAAGCCTTGGGATGCACAAAATGACCTAAATATTAATCCAATGATACAAATGCACTTATAGGATGAACTACATTCCTTAAGAATGAAAATGGATTAAATAAACCTTGGGATGCACAAAACCACCTAAATGTTAATCCAATGACACAAATGCACTCATTGCACGAACTAAATTGGTTTACATCGAAAATGGATTAGAATAAGCCTTGGGGTGCAAAAAATGACGTAAAAATAAATGCAATGACACAAACGCACTTATTTGGATGAAATACATTCCTTATGAACCAAAAGTCATTAGAACAAGCATCGGGAAGCACAAAATGACGTAAATGTTAATCCAATGACACAAATGCACTTATTGGAAGAAATACATTCCTTATAAACGAAAAGTGATTTGAATAACCGTTGGGATGCACAAAATGACTTAAATGTTAATCCAATGATACAAATGCACATATTGTATTAACTACATTGGTTTGGAACGAAAATGGATTTGAATAACCCTTGGGATGCAAAAAATGATATAAATTTTAATCCAATAACACAATGCACTTATTGGATGAACTACATTCCTTAAGAAAGAAAATGGATTAGAATATGCCATCAGATGCACAAAATGATATAAATGTTAATCCAATGACACAAACGTACTTTTTGGACGAAATACATTCCTTAAGAACGAAAAGTGATTAGAATAAGCCTTGGGATGCAGAAAATGACATAAATGTTAATCCAATGATAAAAATGCACTTATAGGATGAACTACATTCCTAAAGAACGAAAATGGATTACAATAAGCCTTGGGATGCACAAAATCACCTAAATTTTAATCCAATGACACAAATTCTCTTATTGGATGAAATACATTCCTTAAAAACGAAAAGTAATTTGAATAACAGTTGGGATGCTTAAAATGACTTTAATGTTAATCGAATGATACAAATGCACATATTGGATAAACTACATTAGATTAGAACGAAAATGGAGTAGAATAACCCTTGGGATGCAGAAAATGATATAAATTTTAATCCAATAACACAATGCACTTATTGGATGAACTACATTCCTTAAGAAAGAAAATGGATTAGAGTAAGCCATCAGATGCACAAAATGACGTAAATGTTAATCCAATGACACAAACATACTTTTTGGATGAAATACATTCCTTAAGAACGAAAAGTGATTAGAGTAAGCTTTGGGATGTACAAAATGACTTAAAGGTTAATCCAATGATACAAATGCACTTATAGGATAAACTACATTCCTTAAGAACGAAAATGGATTACAATAAGCCTTGGGATGCACAAAATCACTTCAAATTAATCCAATGACACAAATGCACTTATTGGATGAAATACATTCCTTAAAAACGAAAAGAGATTTGAATAACTGTTGGGATGCACAAAATGACTTAAATGTTAATCCAATGATACAAATGCACATATTGGATTAGCTACATTGGTTTTGAACGAAAATGGATTAGAATAACCCTTGGGATGCAAAAAATGATATAAACTTTAATCCAATAACACAATGCACTTATTGGATGAACTACATTCCTTAAGAAAGAAAATGGATTAGAATAAGCCATCAGATGTACAAAATGACGTAAATGTTAATCAAATGACACAGACGTACTTTTTGGATGAAATACATTCCTTAAGAACGAAAAGTGATTAGAATAAGCCTTGGGATGCACAAAATGACGTAAATGTTAATCAAATGATACAAATGCACTTATAGGATGAACTACATTCCTTAAGAATAAAAATGGATTAGAATAAGCCTTGGGCTGCACAAAATCACCTAAATGTTTATCCAATGACCCAAATGCACTCATAGCATGAACTACATTGGTTTAGATCGAAAATGGATTAGAATATGCCTTGGGATGCAAAAAATGACGTAAATGATAATCCAGTGAAATAACACAATTATTGGATGAAATACATTCCTTAAGAATGAAAAGTGATTAGAATCAGCTTTGGGATGCACAAAATGACGTAAATGCTAATCCATTGATACAAATGCACTTATTGGATGAACTAATTTGATTAAAAATGAAAATGGACTAGAATAAGCCTTGGAATGCACAAAATGACGTAAATATAATTCCAATGACACAAACGCACTTATTTGGATGAAATACATTCCTTATGAACGGAAAGTCATTAGAATAAGCATTGGGATGCACAAAATGACTTAAATGTTAATCCAATGACACAAATGCACTTATTGGATGAAATACATTCCTTAGAAATGAAAAGTGATTTGGTCAATCGTTGGGACGCACAAAATGACTTAAATGTTAATCCAATGACACAAATGCACATATTGGATTAACTACATTGGTTTAGAACGAAAAAGGATTAGAATAAGTCTTGGGATGCACAAAATGACGTAAATGTTAATCCAACAACACAAACGCACTTTTTGCATGAACTACATTCCTTAAGAACGAAAAGTGAATAGAATAAGCCTAAGGATGCACAAAATGACGTAAATGTTAATCCAATGACGCAAACGCCCTTTTTTGATGAAATAAATTCCTTAAGAACGAAAAGGGATTACAATAAACGTTGGGATGCACAAAATCACGTAAATATTAATCCCATTACACAAACACACTTTTTTGATGAAATACATTTGCTACGAACGGAAATGGATTAGAATAAGCATTGAGATGCACAAAATGACATAAATGTTATTCCAATGACACAAACGCAATTTTTGGAAATAATACATTCCTTAAGAACGAAAAGTGATTATAATAAGCATTGGGATGCACAAAATGACGTAAATATTAATCCAATTAAACAAACGCTTTTTTTGGATGAAAGACGTTAATTAAGAAAGAAAATGGATTAGAATATGCCTTGGGATGCACAAAGTATCGTAAATATTATTGCAATTACACAAACACACTTTTTTGATGAAATACATTTGCTAAGAACGAAAATGGTATAGTCTTAGCTTTGGGAAGAACAAAAATGACTTAAATGTTAATCCAATGACACAAATGTAGTTATCGGAAGAACTACGTTCCTTAAGAACGAAAAGGGATTAGAATAAACCTTGGGATGCACAAAATGATCTAAATGTTAATCCAATGACATTAATGCACTTATTGGATGAACTACATTGGTTAAAAACGAAAATGGATTAGAATAAGCATTGGGATTCACAAAATGACGTAAATGTTAATCCAACGACACAAATGCACTTTTGGATGAACTACATTCCTTAAGAACGAAAATTGTTTAGAATAAGCCTAAGGATGCACAAAATGACGTAAATGTTAATCCAACGACACAAATGCATTTATTGGTTGAACTACATTCCTTCAGAACAAAAACTGATTAGAACAAGCCTTGGGATGCACAAAATGACTTAAATGTTAATCCAATGATAAAAATGCACTTTTAGGATGAAATACATTCCTTAAGAACGAAAATTGATTAAAATAAGTCATGGGATGCACAAAATGACATAAATGTTAATCCAATGGCATAAATGCACTTATTGGATGAACTACATTGATTAAGAACGAAAATGGAATATGTATAAACCTTGGGATGCACAATATGACGTAACTGTTAATCCAACGAAACAAACACACTTTTTGGAAGAACTACAATCCTTAAGAATGAAAAATGATTAGAATAAGCCTAAGGATGCACAGAATGACGTAAATATTAATCCAATGACGCAAACGCATTTTCTGGATGAAATACATTCCTTAAGAACGAAAAGTGATTAGAATAAGCTTTGTGAAGCACAAAATGACGTAAATCTTAATCTAATAACACAAACGCACTTATTGGATGAACTACATTACCTAATAACGAAACACGATTTGAATAAACGTTGGGATGTACAAAACGATGTAAATATTAATCCAATTACACAAACGCACTTTTTTGAGGAAATACATTTGCTAAGAATGAAATTGGATTAGAATAAGCCTTGTGATGCACAAAATGACGTAAATGTTAATCCAAAGACACAAATGCAATTTTTGGAAATAATACATTCCTGAAGAACGAAAAGGGATTAGAATAAGCGTTGGGATGCACAAAATGATGTAAATATTAATCCAATTACACAAACACACTTTTTGGATGAAATACATTAATTAAGAACGAAAATGGATTAGAATAGGCCTTGGGATGCAAAAAATGACGTAAATGTTAATCCAATGACAAAAATGCACTTTTTGGATGAAATACATTATTTAAGAACTAAAAGGGGATTAGAGTAAACGTTGGGATGCACAAAAATAACCTAAATGTTTATCCAATGACACAGATGCAATTATTGGATGAACTACGTTGGTTAAGAACAAAAATGGATTAGAATAAGCCTTGGGTTGCTCAAAATGACGTAAATGGTAGTCCAATCACACATATTCATTTATTAAATGAACTACATTTGTTATGAACGAAAGTGGAATAGAATAATTCTTGGGATGCATAGAATGACATAGATGTTAATGTAATGACATAAACGCATTTATTCGATGAACTACATTCCTTAAGAACAAAATTTGATTAGAACAACCCTTGCGATGCAGAAAATGACCTTAATGTTAATTCAATGACATAAATGCACTTATTGGATGAACTACATTCCTTAAGAACAAAAACCGATTAGAATAAGCTTTGGGATGCACAAAATGACCTAAATGGTAATCCAATGACACAAATGCACTTATTGGATGAACTATATTGGTTAAGAATGAAAATGGATTAGATTAAGCCTTGGGATGCACAAAATGACGTAAATGTTAATCCAATAACACAAACGCACTTTTTGGATGAAATACATTCCTTAAGAACGAAAAGTGATAAGAAAAAGCGGTGGGATGCACAAAAATGACCTAAATAATAATCCAATGACACAAATATAGTTATTGGATGGACTACATTCCTTAGGAAAGAAAAATGATTAGAACAAGACTTGGGATGCACAAAATGACCTAAATGTATATCCAATGACATAAATGCACTTATTGGATGAACTACATCGGTTAAGAACGAAAATGGAATAGAATAAGCTTTGGGATGCACGAAATGACGTAAATGTTAATCCAATGACGCAAACATAATTTTTGGATGAAATATATTCCTTAAGAACCAAAAGTAATTAGAATAACCTTTTTGATGCACAAAATATTGTAAATCTTAATCAAATAACATAAACTCACGTATTGCATGAATTATATTCCTTCAGAACGAAAAATGATTAGAATAAGCCTTGGCATGCACAAAATGACCTAAATGTTAATCCAATGACACAAATGCACTTATTGGATGAAATACAATATTTAAGTATGAAAAGTGAGAAGAAAAAGCGGTGGGATGGACAAAATGATGTAGATGTTAATCTAATGACACAAACGCACTTTTAGGATGAAATACATTCCTAAAGAATGAAATGTGATTAGAATAAGCCTTGGGATGCACAAAATGACGTAAATGTTATTACAAGGACAAAAGCAAACTTTTTGGATGATTTACATTCCTTAAGAACGAAAAGGGATTAGAAGAAGCCCTGGGATACACAAAATGACCTAAATGGTAATCCAATGTCACAAATGCACTTATTGCATGAACTACATTGGTTAAGAACGAAAATGTATTAAAATAAGCCTTGGGATGCACAAAATGACGTAAATGTTAATCTAGTAACAGAAACACACTTTTTGGATGAAATACATTTTTTAAGACCGAAAAGTGATAAGAAAAAGTGGTGGGATGCACAAAAATGACCTTATTGTTAATCCAATGACACAAATCTAGTTATTGGATGAACTACATTCCTTAGGAACGAAAAATGATTAGAACAAGACTTGGGATGCACAAAATGATCTAAATATTAATCCAATGACACAAATGCACTTATTGGAAGAACTATGGGATGCACTATGGGATGCACTTATTGGAAAATGGAATAGAATAAGCTATGGGATGCACAAAATGACATAAATGTTAATCCAACGACACAAACACACTTTTTGGATGAACTACAATCCTAAAGAACGAAAAGTGATTAGAATAAGCCTAAGGATGCACAAAATGACGTAAATGTTAATCCAATGACATAAATGCACTTATTGGATGAACTACATCGGTTAAGAACGAAAATGGAATAGAATAAGCTTTGTGATGCACAAAATGATGTAAATGTTTATCCAATGAGACAAACGCACTTTTTGGATGAACTATAATCCTCAAGAACAAAAAGTGATTAGAATAAGCCAAAGGATGCACAAAATGACGTAAATGTTAATCCAATGACGCAAACACAATTTTTGGATGAAATATATTCCTTAAGAACGAAAAGTTATTAGAATGACCTTTTTGATGCACAAAATGACTTTAATCTTAATCTAATAACATTAACTCATGTATTGCATGAACAAAATTCCTTAAGAATGAAAAATGATTAGAATGAGCCTTGGGATGCACAAAACGACCTCAATGTTAATCCATTGACACAAATGCACTTATTGGATGAACTACATTGGTTAAGAACGAAAATGGATTAGAATGTGCCTTGGGAAGCACAAAATGACGTAAATGTTAATCCAATGACACAAACACACTTTTTGGATGAAATACAATATTTAAGTACGAAAAGTGAGAAGAAAAAGCAGTGGGATGGACAAAATGATGTAAATGTTAATCCAATGACACAAATGTAGTTATTGGCTGAACTACATTCCTTAGGAACGAAAAATGATTAGAACAAGACTTGGGATGCAAAAAATGACCTAAATATTAATCCAATGACACAAATGCACTTAATGGATGAACTACATCGATTAAGAACGAAAATGGAATAGAATAAGCTTTGTGATGCACAAAATGACGTAAATGTTAATCCAATGACACAAACGCACTTTTTGGATGAACTACAATCCTAAAGAACGAAAAGTGATTAAAATAAGCCTAAGGATGCACAATGACATAAATGCAATTATTGGATGAACTACATTCCTTAAGAACGAAAACAGATTGGAATAAGCCTTAGGATGCACAAATTGATGTAAATGTTAATCCAATGATACAAACGCATTTCTTGGATGAAATAGATTCCTTAAAAACTAAAAGTGATTGGCATAAGCCTTGGTATGCACAAAATTACATAAACGTTAATACAATGACAAAAACACATTTATTGGATGAACTACATTCCTTAAGAACGAAAAATGATTAGAACTAGCCTTGGGATGCACAAAATGACGTAAACGTTAATCCAAAGACACAAACACACTTTTTAGATGAACTACATTTCATAAGAACGAACACTGATTAGAATAAGCCTAGGATGCACAAAATGACGTAAATGTTAATCCAATGATACAAACGCACTTTTTGGATGAAATATATTCCTTAAGAACGAAAAGTTATTAGAATAAGCTTTGTGATGCACAAAATGACGTAAATCTTAATCTAATAACACAAATGCACATATTGCATGAACTTAATTCAATAAGAACGAAAAATGATTAGAATAAGCCTTGGGATACACAAAATGAGCTAAATATTAATCGAATGACTCAAATGCATTTATTCGATAACCTACATTGGTTAAGAACGAAAATGGATTAGAATATGCCTTGGGATACACAAAATGACGTAAATGTTAATCCAATGATAGAAACGCATTTATTCGATGAACTGCATTCCTTAAGAATGAAAAATCATGAGAACAACCCTTGGGATGCACAAAATGACCTTAATGTTAATCCAATTGCATAAATGCAACTATTGGATGAACTACATTCCTTAAGAGTGAAAAGTGATAAGAAAAAGCGGTGGGATGCACAAAAATGACCTAAATGTTAATCCAATGACACAAATGTAGATATTGGATGAACTACATTCCTTAGGAACGAAAAATGATTAGCACAAGACTAGGCATGCACAAAATAACCTAAATGTTAATCCAATGACATAAATGCACTTATTTGATCAACTACATCGTTTAAGAACGAAAATGGAATAGCATAAGCTTTGGGATGAACAAAATGATGTAAACATTAATCCAATTACACAAACACACTTTTTGGATGAAATACATTTGCTAAGAATGAAAATGGATTAGAATAAGCCTTGGGACTACAAAATGACTTCATAACGCAAACGTAAAATGACTACAAAATGACCTAAATGTTAATCCAAAGACACAAACGCAATTTTTGGAAATAATACATTCATTAAGAACGAAAAGTGATTAGAATAAGCGTTGCGATGCACAAAAGGACCTAAAAGTTAATCCAATGACACAACTGTACTTATTGAATGAACTACATTGTTTAAGAACGAAAATGGAATAGAATATGCGTTGGGATGTACGGAATGATGTAAATGTTAATAAAATGACACAAACACACTGTTTGGATGAAATACAATACTTAAGTACGAAAAGTGAAAAGAAAAAGTCGTGGGATGGACAAAATGAAGTAAATGTTAATCCAATGACACAAACTCACTTTTAGGATGACATACATTCCTAAAGAATGAAAAGTGACTAGAATAAGCCTTGGGATGCTAAAAATGACGTAAATGTTAATACAACGACACAAGCAAACTTTTTGAATTATTTACATTCCTTAAGACAAAAAACGGATTAGAATAACCCATGGGATACACAAAATGACTAAATGGTAATCCAATGACACAAATGCACTTATTGAATGAACTTATTGAAAGAACAAAAATGGATTAGAATAAACCTTGTGATGCACAAAATGACGTAAATGTTAATCAAATAACACAAATGCACTTTTTGGATGAAATACATTCCTTAAGAACGAAAAGTGATAAGAAAAAACGGTGGGATGCACAAAAATGACCTAAATGTTAATCCAATGACACAAATGATGTTATTGGATGAACTACATTCCTTAGGAACGAAAAATGATTTGCACAAGTCTAGGGATGCACAAAATGACCTAAATGTTAATCCAATGACACAAATGCACTTTTTGGATGAACTACAATCCTTAAGAACGAAAAGTGATTAGAATAAGCCTAAGGATGCAAAAAATGATGTAAATGTTAATCAACCGATGCAAATGCAATTTTGGGATGAAATACATTCCTTAAGAATGAAAAGTAATTAGAATAAGCTTTGTGATGCACATAATGACTTAAATCTTGATCTAATAACACAAACGCACTTATTGGATGAACTACATTCCTTAAGAACTAAAAGTGATTTGAATAAGCGTTAGGATGCAAAAAATTACGTAAATATTAATCCAATTACACAAACGCACTTTTTGGATTAAATACATTTGCTAAGAATGAAAATGGATTAGAATAAGCCTTTAGATTAGAAAATGACGTAAATGTTAATCCAATGACACAAACGCAATTTTTTAAAATAATACATTCCATAAGAACGAAAAGTGATTAGAATAAGCGTTGGGATGCACAAAAGGACGTAAATGTTAATCCAATGACACAACTGCACTTATTGAACGAACTACATTGGTTAAGAACGAAAATGGATTAGAATAATTCTTGGGATGCATAGAATGACATAAATGTTCATACAATGACCGAAACACATTTATTCGATGAACTGCATTCCTTAAGAACGAAAAATCATTAGAACAACCCTTGGGATGTAAAAAATGACCTTAATGTTAATCCATTGACATAAATGCAATTATTGGATGAACTACATTCCTTAAGAATGAAAAGTGAGAAGAAAAAGCGGTGGGATGCACAAAAATGACCTAAATGTTAATCCAATAACACAAATGTAGTTATTGGATGAACTACATTCCTTAGTAATGAAAAATGATTAGCACAAGACTAGGGATGCACAAATTAACCTAAATGTTAATCCAATGGCAATAATCACTTATTGGATAAACTACATCGTTTAAGAACGAAAATGGAATAGAATAAGCTTTGGGATCCACAAAATGACGTAAATGTTGATCCAACGACACAAACGCACTTTTTGGATAAACTACAATCCTTTAGAATGAAAAGTAATTAGAATATACTTTGTGATGCACAAAATGACGTAAATCTTCATGTAATAACACAAACGCACTTATTGGATGAACTACATTGCTTAAGAACGAAAAGTGATTTGAATAAGCATTGGGATGCACCAAATGAGGTAAATGTCAATCCAATTACACAAACGCACCTTTTGGATGAAATACATTTGCTAAGAACTAAAAGTGATTAGAATAAGCCTTGGGATACACAAAATGACATAAATCTTAATCCAATGACATAAATGCAATTATTGGATGAACTACATTCCTTTAGAATGAAAACGGATTATATTAAGCTTTGGGATGCAAAAAAAGACCAAAATGGTAATCCAATGACATAAATGCACTTATTAGATGAACTACATTGGTTAAGAACGAAAATGAATTAGAATAAGCCTTAGGATGCACAAATTGACGTAAATGTTAATCCAATTATACAACAGCACTTTTTGGATGAAATACATTCCTTAAAAACTAAAAGTGATTAGAATAAGCCTTGGGATGCACAAAATGACATAAACGTTAATACAATGATGAAAACACATTTAATGGATGAACTACATTCCTTAAGAACGAAAAATGATTAGAACTAGCCTTGGGATGCACAAAATGACCTTAATGTTAATCCAATGACAGAAATGCACTTATTGGAGGAACTACATTCCTTAACAACGAAAACGGATTAGAATAATCTTTGGGATGCACAAAATGACCAAAATAGTAATCCAATGACACAAATGCACTTATTCGATGAACTACATTGGCTTAGAACGAAAATGGATGAGAATAAACTTTGGGAGGCACAAAATGACGTTAATGTTAATCGAACGACACAAATGGATTAGAATAAGCCTAACAATGAACAAAATGACGTAAATCTTAATCTAATAACACAAACGCACTTATTGGATGAACTACATTCCTTAAGAACGAAAAGTTAGTTGAATAACCGTTCGAATGGACAAAATGACGTAAATATTAATCCAATTACACAAACACACATTTTGAATGAAATACATTTGCTAAGAATGAAAATGGATAAGAAAAAGCGTTGGGATGCACAAAGTGACGTAAATGTTAATCCAATTACACAAACGCACTTTTTGGATGAAATACATTAATTAAGAACGAAAATGGATTAGAATAGCCCTTGGGATGCACAAAATGACGTAAATGTCAATAAAATGACATAAACGCATTTATTCGATGAACTACATTACTTTAGAACGAAAAATCATTAGAACAACCCTTGGGATGCACAAAATGACCTTAATGTTAATACAATGACATAAATACAATTATTGCATGAACTACGTTCCTTAACAACGAAAACGGATTATAATAAGCTTTGGGATGCACAGAATGACCAAAATGATAATCCAATGACACAAATGCACTTATTGGATGAACAACATTGGCTAAGAACGAAAATGGATTAGAATAAGCCTTAGGATGCACAAATTGACGAAAATGTTAATCCAATTATACAAAAGCACTTTTTGGATGAAATACATTCCTTATAAATTAAAAGTGATTAGAATAAGCCTTGGGATGCACAAAATGACGTAAACGTTAATACGATGACATAAACGCAATTATTCGATGAATTACATTCCTTTAGAACGAAAAATCATTAGAACAACCCTTGGGATGCACAAAATGACCTTAATGTTAATACAATGACATAAATACAATTATTGCATGAACTACATTCCTTAACAACGAAAACGGATTAGAATAAGCTTTGGGATGCACAGAATGACCAAAATGATAATCCAATGACACAAATGCACTTATTGGATGAACTAGATGGGTTAAGATCGAAAATGTATTAGAATAAGCCTTGGGATGCAAAAATGACATAAATCTTAATACAATGAGAGAAATGCATTTATTCAATGAACTACATTCGTTAAGAACGAAAAATGATTAGAACAACCCTGGGATGCACAAAATGACCTTAATGTTAATCCAATGACATAAATGCAATTATTGGATGAACTACATTCCTTTAGAACGAAAACGGATTATAATAAGCGTTGGGATGCACAAAAAGACCTAAATGGTAATCCAATGACACAAATGCACTTATTAGATGAACTACATTGGCTAAGAACAAAAATCGATTAGAATAAGCCTTAGGATGCACAACTTGACGTAAATGTTAATCCAATTATACAAAAGCTCTTTTTGGATGAAATACATTCCTTAAAAACTAATCGTGATTAGAATAAGCCTTGGGATGCACAAAATGACATAAACGTTAATACAATAACGAAAACACATTTATAAGATGAAATACATTCCTTAAGAATGATAAATGATTAGAACAATGACATTAATGTTAATCCAATGACATAAATGCACCTATTGGATGAACTACATTGGTTAAGACCGAAAATGCATTAGAATAAGCCTTGGGATGCACAAAAAGACGTAAATGTTAATCCAAGGGCACAAACACACTTTTTGGTTGTAATACATTCCTTAAGAACGAAAAGTGATAAGAAAAAGCTGTGGGATGCACAAAAATGACATAAATGTTTATCAAATGAGACAAATGTAGTTATTGGATGAAATAGACAAATGTAGTTATTGGTTAAGTACGAAAACGGATTAGAATAAGCCTAAGGATGCACAAATTGACGTAAATGTTAATCCAATTATACAAACGCACTTTTTGGATGAAATACATTCCTTAAAAACTAAAAGTGATTAGAATAAGCCTTAGGATGCACAAAATGACATAAACGTTAACACAATGACGAAAATGCATTAATTGGATGAACTATATTCCTGAGGAACGAAAAATGATTAGAACTAGCCTTGGGATGCACAAAATGACCTTAATGTTAATCCAATGACAGAAATGCACTTATTGGATGAACTACATCGGTTAAGAACGAAAATGGATTAGAATAAGCTTTGGCAGGCACAAAATGACGTAAATGTTAATACAACGACACAAACGCACTTTTTGGATGAACTACAATCCTTAAGAACGAAAAGTGATTAGAATAAGCCTAACGATAAACAAAATGACATAAATGTTAATCCAATGACGCAAACCCACTTTTTGGATGAAATAATTTCCTTAAGAACGAAAAGTGATTAGAATAAGCTTTGTGATGCACAATATGACGTAAATCTTAATCTAATAACACAAACGCTCTTATTGAATAAGCGTTCAAATTGACAAAATGACGTAAATATTAATCCAATTACACAACCGCACATTTTGGATGAAATACATTTGCTAAGAATGAAAATGGAAAAGAATAAGCGTTGGGATGCACAAAATGACGTAAATGTTAATCCAATTACACAGACGCACTTTTTGGATGAAATACATTAATTAAGAACGAAAATGGATTAGAATAGCCCTTGGGATGCACAAAATGACGTAAATGTTAATCCAATGACACAAATGCAATTATTGGATGAACTACGTTGGTTAAGAACAAAAATGGATTAGAATAAGCCATTGGATGCACAAAATGACGTAAATGGTAGTCCAATGACACATATGCATTTATGAGACGAACTACAATGGTTAAGATCGAAAATGGATTAGAATAATTCTTGGGATGCATAGAATGACATAAACGTTAATACAATGACGAAAACACATTTATTGGATGACTTACACTCCTTAAGAATGAAAAATGATTAGAAGTTGCCTTGGGATACACAAAATGACCTTAATGTTAATCCAATGATATAAATGCACTTATTGGATGAACTACATTGGTTAAGAACAAAAATGGATTAGAATAAGCCTTGGGAAGCACAAGATGACGTAAATGTTAATCCAATAACACAAACGCACTTTTTGGATGAAATACATTCCTTAAGAAAAAAAGTGATAAGAAAAAGCGGTGCGATACACAAAATGACCTAAATGTTAATCCAATGAAACAAATGTAGTTATTGGATGAACTACATTCCTTAGGAACGAAAAATGATTAGAACAAGACTTCGGATGCACAAAATGACCTAAATGTTAATCCAACGACATAAATGCACTTATTGGATGAACTACATTGGTTAAGAACGAAAATGAATTAGAAAAAACCTTGGGATGCACAAAATGAATAAATGTTAATCCAACGACACAAACGCACTTTTAGGATGAACTACAATCCTTAAAAACGAAAAGTGATTAGAACAAGCTTTGTGATACACAAAATGATGTAAATGTTAATCCAATCACGCAAACACACTTTTTGGATGAAATACATTAAATAAGAACGAAAATTGATTAAAATAGGCCTTGGGAGGCACAAAATGACATAATTGTTAATCCAATGACAAAATGCATTTTTTGGATGAAATAGATTCCTTAAGAACTAAAAGGGGATTACAATAAACCTTGGGGTGCACAAGAATGACCTAAATGTTAATCCAATGACACAAATGCAGTTATTGGATGAACTACGTTGGTTAAGAACAAAAATGGATTACAATAAGCCTTGGGATGCAAAAAAATGGTGAAAATGGTAGTCCAATGACACAAATGCATATATTAGATGAACTACATTGCATAAGAACGAAAATGGATTACAATAATTCTTTGGATGCATAGAATGACATAAATCTTAATACAATGACAGAAACGCATTTATTCGATGAACTACATTCGTTAAGAACAAAAATGGATTAGAATAAGCCTTAGGATGCACAAATTGATGTAAATGTTAATCCAATTATACAAACGCACTTTTTGGATGAAATACTTTCCTTAAAAACTAAAAGTGATTAGAATAAGCCTTGGGATGCACAAAATGTTATAAACGTTAATACAATGACGAAAAACGCATTAATTGGATGAACTATATTCCTTAAGAATGAAAAATGATTAGAACTAGCCTGGGGATGCACAAAATGACCTTAATGTTAATCCAATGACTGAAATGCATTTATTGGATGAACTACATTGGTTAAGAACGAAAATGGATTAGAATAAGCCTTGGGAAGCACAAAATGACGTAAATGTTAATCCAACAACACAAACGCACTTTTTGCAATGAAATACATTCCTTAAGAACGAAAAGTGATAAGAAAAAGCGGTGGGAGGCACAAAAATGACGTAATTGTTAATCAAATGACACAAATGTAGTTATTATATAAACTACATTCCTTAGGAATGAAAAATGATTAGAACAGGACTTGGGATGCACAAAATGACCTAAATGATAATCCAATGACATAAATTCACTTATTGGTTGAACTACATTGGTTAACAACGAAAATGGATTAGAATAAGCCTTGGGATGCACAAAATGACGTAAATGTTAATCTAAAGACACAAATGCACTTTTTGGATGAACTACAACCCTTAAAAATGAAAAGTGATTAGACTAAGCCTAAGGATGCGCAAAATGACGTAAATGTTAATCCAATGACGCAAAAACACTTTTGGATGAAATACATTCCTTAAGAACGAAAAGTGATTAGAACAACCTTTGTGATGCACAAAATGATGTAAATGTTAGTCCAATTACACAAACACACTTTTTGGATGAAATACATTAATTAAGAACGAAAATTGATTAAAATAGGCCTCGGGAGGCACAAAATGACATAATTGTCATCCAATGACAAAATGCACTTTTTGGATGAAATACATTCTTTAAGAACTAAAAGGGGATTAGAATAAACCTTGGGATGCACAAAAATGATCTAAATATTAATCTAATGACACAAATGCAGTTATTGGATGAACTACGTTCCTTTAGGAAGAAAAGGGATTAGAATAAACCTTGGGATGCACAAAATGACCTAAATGTTAATCCTATGACACAAATGCAGTTATTGGATGAACTACGTTGGTTAAGAACAAAAATGGATTACAATAAGCCTTGGGATGCAAAAAAATGGGGAAAATGGTAGTCCAATGACACAAATGTATATATTAGATGAACTACATTGCATAAGAACGAAAATGGATTACAATAATTCTTTGGATGCATAGAATGACGTAAATCTTAATACAATGACAGAAACGCATTTATTCGATGAACTACATTCGTTATGAACAAAAATGGATTAGAATAAGCCTTAGGATGGACAAATTGACGTAAATGTTAATCCAATTATACAAACGCACTTTTTGGATGAAATACTTTCCTTAAAAACTAAAAGTGATTAGAATAAGCCTTGGGATGCACAAAATGTTATAAACGTTAATACAATGACGAAAAACGCATTAATTGGATGAACTACATTCCTTAAGAATGAAAAATGATTTGAACTAGCCTGGGGATGCACAAAATGACCTTAATGTTAATCCAATGACTGAAATGCATTTATTGGATGAACTACATTGGTTAAGAACGAAAATGGATTAAAATAGGCCTTGGGATGCACAAAATGACGTAAATGTCATTCAATTACAAAATGCACTTTTTGGACGAAATACATTCTTTAAGAACTAAAAGGTGATTAGAATAAACCTTGGGATGCACAAAAATGATCTAAATGTTAATCTAATGACACAAATGCAGTTATTGGATGAACAACGTTCCTTAAGGAAGAAAAGGGATTAGAATAAACCTTGGGATGCACAAAATGACCTAAATGTTAATCCTATGACACAAATGCAGTTATTGGATGAACTACGTTGGTTAAGAACAAAAATGGATTACAATAAGCCTTGGGATGCAAAAAAATGGGGAAAATGGTAGTCCAATGACACAAATGCATATATTAGATGAACTACATTGCATAAGAACGAAAATGGATTACAATAATTCTTTGGATGCATAGAATGACATAAATCTTAATACAATCACAGAAACGCATTTATTCGATCAACTACATTCGTTAAGAACGAAAAATTATTAGAACAATCCTTGGGATACACAAAATGACTTTAATGTTAATCCAATAACTTAAATGCAACTATTGGACAAACTACATTCCTTTAGAACGAAAACGGATTAGAATAAGCCTTGGGATGCACAAAAAGACATAAATGGTAATCCAATGACACAAATGCACTTATTGGATGAACTACATTGGTTAAGAACGAAAATGGATTAGAATAAGCCTTGGAAAGCACAAAATGACATAAATGTTAATCCAATAACACCAACGCACTTTTTGGATGAAATACATTCCTTCAGAACGAAAAGTGATAAGAAAAAGCACTGGGAGGCACAAAAATGACCTAAATGTTAATCAAATGACACAAATGTAATTATTGGATGAACTACATTCCTTAGGAACCAAAAATGATTAGAACAAGACTTGGGATGCACAAAATGACCTAAATGTTAATCCAATGACATAAATGCACTTATTGGATGAACTACATTGGTTAAGAACGAAAATGACCTATTGGATAACACAAATGCAGTTATTGGATTACTATTTAGGTCATTTTGTGCAACCTAAAGCTTATTCTAATCCGTTTTCGTTCTTAAGGAATGTAGTTCATCCAATAACTGCATTTCTGTCATTGGAAAGTCATTCGAATAAACCTTGGGATGCACAAAAATGACCTTCCAATGACACAAATGCAGTTATTGGATGAACTACATTCCTTAAGGAAGAAAAGGGATTAGACTAAACCTTGGGATGCACCAAATGACCTAAATGTTTATCCAATGACACAAATGCAGTTATTGGATGAACTACATTGGTTAAGAACGAAAATGGATTAGAATAAGCCTTGGAAAGCACAAAATGACGTAAATGTTAATCCAACAACACAAACGCACTTTTTGGATTAAATACATTCCTTCAGAACGAAAAGTGATAAGAAAAAGCAGTGGGACGCACAAAAATGACCTAAATGTTAATCAAATGACACAAATGTAGTTATTGGATGAACTACATTCCTTAGGAACGAAAAATGATTAGAACAAGACTTGGGATGCACAAAATGACCTAAATGTTAATCCAATAACATAAATGCACTTATTGGATGAACTACATTGGTTTAGAACGAAAATGACCTATTGGATGACACAAATGCAGTTATTGGATTACTATTTAGGTCATTTTGTGCAACCTAAAGCTTATTCTAATCCGTTTTTGTTCTTAAGGAATGTAGTTCATCCAATAACTGCATTTGTGTCATTGGAAAGTCATTCGAATAAACCTTGGGATGCACAAAAATGACCTTCCAATGACACAAATGCAGTTATTGGATGAACTACATTCCTTAAGGAAGAAAAGGGATTAGACTAAACCTTGGGATGCACCAAATGACCTAAATGTTAATCCAATGACACAAATGCAGTTATTGGATGAACTACATTGGTTAAGAACGAAAATGGATTAGAATAAGCCTTGGAAAGCACAAAATGACGTAAATGTTAATCCAACAACACAAACGCACTTTTTGGATGAAATACATTCCTTCAGAACGCAAAGTGATAAGAAAAAGCAGTGGAACGCACAAAAATGACCTAAATGTTAATCGAATGACACAAATGTAGTTATTGGATGAACTACATTCCTTAGTAACGAAAAATGATTAGAACTAGACTTGGGATGCACAAAATGACCTAAATGTTAATCAAATGACATAAATGCACTTATTGGATGAACTACATTGGTTAAGAACGAAAATGACCTATTGGATGACACAAATGCAGTTACTGGATTACCATTTAGGTCATTTTGTACATCCTAAAGGTTATTCTAATCCATTTTCGTTCTTAAGGAACGTAGTTCATCCAATAACTGCATTTGTGTCATTGGAAGTTCATTAGAATAAACCTTGGGATGCACAAAATGACCTTAGTGTTAATCCAATGATAGAAATGCACTTATTGGATGAACTACATTGGTTAAGAACAAAAATGGATTAGAATAAGCCTTGGGATGCCTAAAATGACGTAGATGGTAATCCAATGACACAAATGCATTTATTAGATGAACTACAATGGTTAAGAACGAAAATGGATTAGAATAATTCTTTGGGTGCATAGAATGACATAAATGTTAATACAATGACAGATACGCATTTATTCGATGAACTACATTCCTTAAGAAAGAAAAATCATTAGAACAACCCTTGGGATGCACAAAATGACCTTAATGTTAATCCAACGACATAAATGCAAATATTGGATGAACTACATTCCTTAAGAACGAAAACGGATTAGAATAACCTTTAGGATGCACAAAATGACCTAAATGGTAATTCAATGACACAAATGCACTTGTTGGATGAACTACATTGGTTAAGAACGAAAATGGATTAGAATAAGCCTTACGATGCACAAATTGACGTAAATGTTAATCCAATGATAAAAACACACTTTTTGGATGAAATACATTCCTTATAAACTAAAAGTGATTAGAATAAGCCTTAGGATGCACAAAATGACATAAATGATAATACAATGACGAAAACGCATTTATTAGATGAACTACATTCCTTAAGATCAAAAAATGATTAGAACAAGTCTTGGGATGCACAAAATGACCTTAATGTTAATGCAATGACATAAATGCACTTATTGGATGAACTACATTTGTTAAGAACAAAAACGGATTAGAATAAGCCTTGGGATGTAGAAAATTACATAAATGTTAATCCTGAAGGTGGAAACACGAGAAGGGGGGGTTGAATTGTGTTTGACTAACTTGAATACTTTTCCTGTTTTTACACTTTTAAAACAAAACTTGATGTATGAATAAAAACAGAGTTAGCAGCGGATATAAAGTAAAAATAAAACACAGAATTTTTATATTGGTTCACCGTTAACGAGGCTATGTCTAGTCCCTTCACCTTGAAGGACTTCACTAATTCAAACCTTGAATTACAGTAATTCTACTGACCCTCCAAGTCAGTTTTCTCAAACAATCTAACAATCCTAGACTCTTGTGGAATACAGTACCTTTCTTCTCCTGCCAATCTGACAACCCCAGATTGTAGAAGGAATTACAACACTTTGAATCTAATTACCAAGTAATCTGCTACCCCTTCTGACTCCCTCAGATTATAGACTCTACTTCAACAACTTAGATCACACGAGAAAGAAAATAACAAGAGTGCTTGCTTCTTGAGAGCTGGAACTCACAATTGACCTCACTGAAAACTTGAGTGTTTGCTTTGGAAGTGTATGACTCTTTTGTGATTTTCGATGATAAGTATTTTTCCTTGAGCCTCCTTTTATAGATGCAGATTAGGGCCTCTTCCAAGCTTAATTTCGAGCTGAATCTTGCTGGATTCTCTTGCAAAAATAACTTGACCAATTGGGCTTCATTTAAATAAAAAACATATCTTTTTTAAGCTTCAGATCTTTTTTCAAAATAACTGGCCAATCAAGTCTTTTAGTTCCTTCCCGCCACAACACCTGAATTCCACAATACTTCACTTTATTTTTGTAACAAATCTTTTTAATACTTTGATCAAAATAAATTAAAATCTCCATCGTTAATCCTCATGATTAAATCTGGACCATTTGATCTCCCTGCGCTAGTCCACATCTGGACCATACTAATTGATATGCTTTGATCCTCTAATTTCGGCCATCCCTGGACCATACTTCCTAACCTTCTGATCTTCTGATCTCGGCCACTGCTGGACCACACTTTCTGTCCTTCTAATTTCGACCAACACTGGGCCATGGTCTGATCTTCTGATCTTGGCCAACACTAGGCCAAATAATTAAAACTAAACCATTGATTTGGAAATCATCCCTCTGATCTGGACATTTTACCTTTGATTTTGGATCAGGTCTGGATCAATTCTGGAAATCATTTTTTCTGGTATGGACTTAGTTTCATACCCTGAACCATGCTATCTTCTGGTCTGGGTCAAATCTCGATTAATTCCTTTGTTCTGGACCCATTAATTCATCCTCTGATTAAGTCTGGAACAAGTCTAGACTGTTTATCATTTCACTGTCAGGCCATCTTCTGGTCAGAATAACTTCTGGAATAAATCTAACATTTGACATCTTCTTGTCTGGATCAACTCTCCCTATGGCAGGCTTCCTTCTGGTCTGGTCCAGGTCTCCTTCTGACTTTGCTTCCTTCTGATCTAGGCCAGCAAAGATATCAACTGGTAGTGTTTTGACATCCTGGTGTATCCTTTGGTAATTCCAGAATGCATTCTCGATGCATTTTCTGCTTCTGCAATCTTCAACTTCTGTTGACATTTGATTTAATAATTCAAGTTTCAAAATAAGATTACTTGGAGTGCTTTTGTAAACATCAAAATCCTAAGTACTTAGAACCAACTTGGTTCCAACAAATCCAAGGGCACAAACACACTTTTTGGATGTAATACATTCCTTAAGAACGAAAAGTGATAAGAAAAAGCGGTGGGATGCACAAAAATGATCTAAATGTTTATCTAATGACACAAATGTAGTTATTGGATGAACTACATTCCTTAGGAACGAAAAATGATTAGAATAATCCTTGGGATGCACAAAATGACCTAAATGTTAATCCAATGACATAAATGAACTTATTGGATGAACTACATCGGTTAAGAACGAAAATGGATTAGAATAAGCTTTGGGATGCACAAAATGACGTAAATGTTAATCCAACGACACAAACGCAGTTTTTGGATGAACAACAATCCTTAAGTACGAAAAGTGATTAGAATAAGCCTAAGGATGCACAAAATGACGTAAATGTTAATCCAATGACGCAAACACACTTTTTGGATGACATACATTCGTTAAAAACGAAAAATGATTAGAATAAGCTTTGTGATGCACAAAATGACGTAAATCTTAATCTAATAACACAAACGCAATTATTGGATGAACTACATTCCTTAAGAACGAAAAGTTATTTGAATAAGTGTTCGGATGCACAACATGACGTAAATATTAATCCAATTACGCAAACGCATATTTTGGATGAAATACATTTGCTAAGAATGAAAATGGATTGGAATAAGCCTTGGGATGCACAAAATGACATAAATGTTAATCGAATGACACAAATGCAATTTTTGGAAATAATACATTCCTTAAGAACGAAAAGTGATAAGAATAAGTGTTGGGATGCACAAAATGACGTAAATATTAATCAATTACACAAACGCTTTTTTTGGATGAAATACATTAATTAAGAACGAAAAGTGATTAAATTAGGCCTTGGGATGCACAAAATGACAAAAATGTTAATACAATGACGAAAACGCATTTATTAGATGAACTACATTCCATAAGAACAAACAGTGATTATAATAAGCCTTGTGATGCACAAAAATGACCTAAATGTTATTCCAATGACACAAATGCACTTATTGGATGAACTACATTGGTTAGCAACGAAAATGGATTAGAATATGCCATGGGATGCACAAAATGAATTAAATGTTAATCCAATAACACAAACGCACTTTTTGGATGAAATACATTCCTTAAGAACGAAAAGTGATAAGAAAAAGCGGTGGGATGCACAAATATGAACTAAATGGTAATCCAATGACACAAATGTAGTTATTGGATGAACTACATTCCTTAGGAACGAAAAATGATTAGAACAAGACTTGGTATACATGTAAAACCCCGAGTTTTTACACAGCGCGAGTGTATTTCTTTTTTTCAAGCAAAATGAATAAGTGAATTTTCAAATTAATTCAAAAGAATTAAAAGAAAATAAAATAAAATTATTTCATAAAATAATACGTCGTTATTCAAATGACGAACGTAATTTAATAATTACATCATAACTTTAACCGAATAAATTAGTTTTGGGAAATTGATCTCCAAAATATACTAAAATAAAGATACATCAAAAACTGTATCTTGGACCCACCAAAATATTATCAGAGTGTGGAAAAATATACAAAGATCCCAAAATAAATAAATATAGCCCTCAGCACTAGGCCCTATACAAAAAGTCTAGTCTGATCATGCACCAAAGCTACAGTAGCACGGTTTCCACCTCATCCTCTACAAATCTCGTCTTCACCCGGGTGTCTGTCCCTCTGCGTTGTCCACAAATGCTCCGTACATGAAGATCAAGGAAAACTAACGACGTTTCTATCGTTAGTGTAACCGTCGGTGGTACGGGTTCGGGTACCATCTGAGGGCAAAGCCCAATTTTCCACAATAATAGTAAAGGGTCACCGACCAAAATTAACAATTACCACATAGCATTTATGTCAACAATAACAAGTATATTCATGGCATGTTCCAATGCTTATGACAACTAGATTGAATAAATATGCTCACTCATTAAAATGTATGACATTGACATTTTTGGAAAACACAAACAGTTTAACATATAAGTCATGTTGCAAGTACAAATACATTCAACGAAACACAACAACTCATTCAGCAATTAGAGTTCATAAGTTACTTGCACACAACGATTTCCACCCGTCAACATCACATCCAATCATTACTCACCGGTCGACCATCCCAATGCAATATGTATATGCCAATGTACACAACTCTTGGAATTTCCAAGGTGCAGTCTCTCACGGACCAGCACAATTTTACAAATGGAATGGACCGTCCAATACACGCGGAACAATTCCTTAGCGCGAATAGAATATATCATCTAACACACGCGGAACTACTCTAAACCCGGATAGAATAGATCGTCTAATACACGCAGAACTATTCTACAACCCTTCACGGTTACTACATTGACGTGTATTAGCCTCTCATAGGCCAAATACATAGAAGTTAAATCCTCGCACGGATAGATTGGACCATCTAATACACGCGGAACCACTCCGTAGTCCGAGTAGAATAGACCGTCTAATACACGTGGAACTACTCTGACCCTGGATAGAATAGACCGTCTAATACACGCGGAACTATTCTGTAACCCATGGTTACAACTTAACTTCGCGGCCCATCACGGTCACCGCATCAACTATGTGGCCCATCGCGGTCATCACCTTACTATGAAATGCATGGACATGCTATGTTTTCTCTTCACTAAAAACATTATGCAAATACCAACTGAAAGTCCAGCCACTCCATTTTCACCTCAAAACCATCTCAAACTATCTCAACAATTTCATTATCACTACATCAACAAAAAAAATTTCAAGAACCTCATTATCACCACCTCAAACCATCTCAAAAACTCCATTTTAATTCATCCCAAGCTTCCCCAATGTTTACCCAATTCTTTAAGTTCATAAACTAATGTTTAAAACTGGAATTTTTGAAAAAACCAAACTGCATTCGAATACAACTTCCTTGTATTCGAATACAGAAGCTAAAACAGTGAAAAATCAGCATTCTGTATTCGAATACGAGGTTGTCGTAGACGAATACAGATGCGAAGTCAGTGACAAATACAGCAGATCTGTATTTGAATTCAACAGGGTCGTTGTCGAATACAGATGCGAATACAGTCGCAAAAATTGCAATCCTGTATTCGAATACGACAGGGTCGTAACCGAATACAGATGCTAAGTCAGAAGCAAAAATCACTTATCTATATTTGCAGGAATGTATTAGAATACACTAGTGCCGTATTCGAATACACCATCGAAAACAGTGAGATTTTCTAGAAAACTTCAACACTTTTCAAACTCTTTTCTTTGAAAAACCAACACAAACCCATAACATCATCACCACTTCTTTTGAACCATAAAACTCAGAACATTTCTCATCAACACAACAAAAACAGATTTCCAGAACACCTCCACCCATTTTAAAATCCTTTTCTTTTGAAAACCACTATCAACACCAGAATATTAACAACACAACAGAAAAACATAATCACCATTCTTTTGAACCACAAAACTCAAACATTTGTCATCAACATTACAACAACAACAGATTTCCATAACACATGTATTTTGATCATCCCCAAAACGACATGCAAAGCATTTTCCAGTACCCCTTTACAACCAAAACATCATTCATGTATCAACCCAAAACAACAGCAACACAGATCATCAAAAACATCAACAGTCATGCATTTTCATCATTCATTACAACATGCACAACAGTTTCATTTTCAGACCAGAAAATCAAATATAAACACACAACAACATGCATTTACAACCCTAAATGCAGTCTAGAAAGTTGGAAGGTGCCCCTTACCTCTGTTACGTTCTCTTCGCTCGTAAATGCAGAACTCCCGTTCGCGTCGCCGCTACAAAAATTAGTTCTCTAGCTTTGTAACGATGAGAGGAACAACTTTTGCTCTGGACACTAGCTGGTTCGGCGCTTGGATTTCCAAGTAATTTGACGTTTGAGGATGCCCTTTTGTTTCAAAAACAGAATGGGGAAAGAAAGAAGAAGGTTGGCGCATGCAGTGAGGAAGGAGGGAAATGTTTCTGCCTTTGTTCTTGCTTCTTACTCATATATATAGGCATATATGTGCCACCTCACTCAACACTTTAATATTATAATATTGCTTGATCATCAAGTACTTAACCACTCTCTTCATAATTAACAGATAACATCTTAATTAATTGCCCGATATTTAATTACTCGTAATTAAATTAATTTATCCTTCATCCAATAATTTTAATTCAACCTCCAAAATAATTATTTATATATATATATATATAAATATACATATATTAAATATTTTACAAATATTCTTAAAATACACTTGATATTAAATCCATAATTAAATTTTAAATATAAGGGTCTTACATTACTACCCCCCTTAAATTAGTTTCGTCCTCAAAACTACATGTCGATAAACAACTGAGGATGTTGTTCCCTCATCATACTCTCTAGAATAAGCCTATGGATGCACAAAATGACGTAAATGTTAATCCAATGATGTAAACACACTTTTTGGATGAAATACATTCCATAAGAACGAAAAGTGACTAGAATAAGCCTTAGGATGCACAAAATGAACTAAATGTTAATCCAATGACACAAATGCACGTATTCGATGAACCACATTGGTTAAAAATGAAAATGGATTAGAATAAGCTTTGGTATGCAGAAAATGACATAAATGTTAATCCAATGACACAAATGCACTTTTTGGATGAAATACATTAATTAAAAACTAAATGTGATTAGAATACGCCTTGGGATGCACAAAATGACACAAATGTTAATACAATGAGGGAAACACATTTAATGGATGAACTACATACTTTAGGAAAGAAAAATGATTAGAACAAGCCTAAGGATGCACAAAATTACCTAAATGATAATCCAATGACACAAATGCACTTATTGGATTAACTACAATTGTTTAGAACGAAAACGGATTAGAATAAGACTTGGGATGCACAAAATGACAAAAATGTTAATCCATTTATACAAAATTAAAAGTGGTAATTAAAAGTGGATTAACTACAATTGTTTAGAACGAAAAATGCCAATTTTTCGATGTAATACATTCCTTAAAAATT